>VWZY01006945.1:215879-243713 GCA_013399075.1 Chloroceryle aenea
TTTTGGGTCTACCTGCTGTTTTTTTTTTGTTAATGGGCTGAGATTCATCACAAGGATTTATGTTCCCTGGGTTGGCTTATTTTAGCTACATGTTCAACAAAGATGAGGACAGAGCTGTGATGGGAGAGAACGTGTCTCCTCACTGCACTTTCCCAGGATGTAAAATGAAGCCAGAGATGACTTTGCACCTTGGATGATGCATTGAAAGCCAAAGGCACTGATGATCTCCCAGGAGAGGACCCCACTGCCTCCAGCTGCCAAAGAGACCGTTTTCCTTCTGAAAACCCAGAAATAGAACAATTTGGGATAGTCTCATGAAAAGGCCTGTGCAAAATGAAGGATTTCTGGAATATGACATAAAGTACATGGGATGCTTTGGAGGCAACACCGTTTGCTGTGCTACAGAGAGCAGGATGCTTCCTGGTGGTGGGAAAGTAAAATGCCCCAATGGCTCTGATGTTTTACAGACCTTAGTAACTTCAGTCTCACAACACCTCTGCAAGAAATAGCAACTATAGTTGTCCTCATTTTAAGGTGGAAGAAGAATGGATATGCCTGCATTAAGTGACTGGCTAAGTAAAGTCTTATCAGGAGCTGTGGTAGGTTCTCCATTACTTGATGTCTTCATATCAAGACTGGATCTCTTTCTATCAATCATACTATGGCTCTGCCAGGAAGAAGAAGTGGCTGAGGAGAAAGAAAAGCTCTTCTCCTTTCTCCCTCCTCCCCTTTCTTCAGAAAAGTGTTTTTTTTCCACTGAAAAATGAGAATAGTTCACTTTTCTTCAAGTAACTCCAGCCAGCCATTCTGGGATTGAGCATCAGGGTGTACCACGCAAAGGGGTAATGGGAGGAGAGGAAAGTAGCAAGGGGAGAAAGGCTGGTCCCAATTTTCTCAGGGACATACCCGGGGAAGGAGAGATGGGCCAAAATGTGGACACCACGCTGAAAACCTTTTGATAGACTAAAGACTTTGAAAGAATAATCTTGGGGTGCTGCAGGCATCTTGGGATTGATGGAAAACCAATAGTCCTGCTCAGATCGTCAGGTGTGTGTTGGTTTCCTCCAAATATTTTTGGAAAGAGGCAGATCTGTCTTTATTTCCTCCTTGCTGAGAACCCATCGTCCCTGCCTGGACCCAGAAGATAAGTGGAAATGGGGTTTGGGGATTTAGTGGTTTAAATGGAGGTGTTTCTGGAAGGTTTCAGGGAGATACGGGATGAGAATGTAGCTCATCTGTGATGCAAATACATCAATATTCATGCATGACTAGAAATACCTGCCCCCTCCACCTGACATACAGATTGATTTGCATCTTCTGCCACTCAAAGGTGTTGAGTGAGTTTATCCACTGTCTGTGTCAAAGAAAAAAGGGGAATCCAGTAAAGGCCTCACCAGGAGAACAAGCTCCCCTCTCTACCCATATCCATCAGGAAAGCAAACACTGTCCCTCTTTTCTTTCCCCCTGGAAAATGATGTCCTTTCCACACACAGATATCTCAGAGCATAGGATTAGAGGGAGCAGTACTAGCAGAATGAGGCATGAGGAGAACAAGCCTTTGCTTTCCCAAATTGTTTAGTGTGGAGTAGGGAGGCTGGGAGAAATTATAGCCGGGCACATAAATCACGGCATTAATTACGTATTCAGCCAACGTCGCCAAGGTTTTCTGTTTGCAAATTGCCTGCAAACAGATTGAAAAAGTCCCCGCCATATTCCTCATTTGAAAATATTTGCAAATTTCTTCACGGTCCGGGGATCAATTCGAGGCAAAAATGTGATTATGGAATCTACAATTCACAGTCGTACAATTCCCGCTGACCCAGCCGTGGCCTTTTGATGTTTCTGTGCCATAAATATGCAACGAAGAAGTCAAAAAGTCACAGTTTTAAGGCCGGAAGGAAACAAAATAATCTAGTTTGACTTCCAAAAGGTTTTCCTCTGGTGAGGGCTGCCCTGAGCCTAATAAACTACTCCAAAACCCCCCAACTTTTAGGAAAACTCAGTGCCTCGATTCAGCACCTTGAAGTAGTGAAGACTTCACCGCCTTGTTCAGTTAGCTGAGCCAGGGCTTAATTACCCTTGCTGTTTAATTTGTATCTGAACATTTCTAATTTACATTCAGCTCTTGTCATGCCTTTGCTAAAGATCCCTTGGCTCTCCAAAGCTTCTCCCAGCGTGGCTGCTGATAGACCAACAATTACCGCAGCTGCCTTGTCCACCTCTTTGAGCGCGGCTCTTGGATTTCACAAAGCCGGGACCCTTCATCTGCAATTTGGGCTGTGGCTGGTTACAAACCAAGCCAAGCTTGGAATCAAAGCAACGCGGCTAAAACTGAATGGGCCCAACACAAAACTGGGAATCTTGTACTTGAGGAAAAGTTCTAAAGTGCCCCCGGTGGGGAAGATTTGAAGGAAAAGTTTATTTTTGCAGAGAATTCATGCTAGTGAAGCTCGGCCGGCTCTGTTCAAGGTGAGCGAGCACAACAGGGTCAACCTGAAGCTGTCTTTTGAATTAGAATAAATTATTCTCTTTCAGATGCCTCCTTAATGGCTCTCCTCTGCAGTGAGCCAGACCAAATACCTTGGTCCGGCCACATGCAGCTAGAAGGTGAGCTGAGACTTCTCCTAATGATCAGCTTATTACACCCATGAATTATGCACACCGCTAGTTTATGCAAAGCAAGCCTGTTATTATTATTAAAACCCTGACAACAGCTAAGCAGCTGGTGTCTCACTGTCTATCATGCCTTGACTCCTGTTTAACATGCTGACCAATATTGCCTCCTGGCTCCTTTTTGCTCTTCCATCTGTCTGCGTACATCCACTTATTCTTGGGAATGGCTGCTTTTTTTTTGTCTCAGGCACTTTTTGAGTTTATCCAGTATCTTGCAGAAGCTGCTCATGGTCCACAGTTGGGGCTACAAACAAGGGGAAAAATACACATTAAAACTTCTTGTAGGATTTGGATTGAAGGCAATTCAAGACCTTTGCAGAAGCACTGGGCACTGCATAAGCTGATGAATTTAGAGTCCAAATTCTTCTAGGTTTCTGACGGCTCATCTCATCCAGCTTTTGCATCTTGCCTGGGTGACACCGGTGCTTGAGATGCCTGTGCTGTGCTCTTCCAGCTCTTAGCATGAGGCCCAAACCTTGCAGGAACGTTTACATGCTGGTGTTTCCCAAATATTATTAAATATGAATATTCAAGGGAATTGGCTTGGCTCTGCTTAGTGTTTTAATGAGAGGAGGGGAGGGGAAAAGAAGAAGGAAAGAGGGAGGGAGACAGACACATCTGATCCCTTCCAAAACTTACCTAATGCTTGGAGCTTCTTCCTCTCAACTTCTCACAGGGTTACACACGAGCAGCCCATTGAGGAACCTATGGATGGACTGTACGTAGGGGCCTCTGACACTTTGGTAACCATGTGTTTCATTTATCTGTCACCTTTGTTTACTCTCATTTGTATACTTAACTAATTTGACTTGACACAATAAGGGCATGACCATGAGAAGCAAAAGACATTGCTTAAATATTTCATATAATGCTTAAAAAAAAAAAATATATCCGCACGAGAGAGTAAAGTACTGGAACCTTCGTCCTGCTCATTTTTATTAGGAAGAAAGGAGTTTGGGGGAAAATAGCCATCATTATATCAGATTATGCATGAATGCATAATAAACCTCCTAAAGATACGTGAAATATCAGTGCGTTCACTAATGGGAATTGATTCCGAATTTTATTCATTTTTAACAAGATTTAATGACGTTTCCTTGTATGTTTCTCCCCGTGGTTCATTATTCCATTAAGTGCCATTTAATCTGGGTGATGTGTGTAGAAGATAACAGCTTGCGATGGGTTTTGTTTAACAAACTCTTCACCGTCTCTCCCGCGGGCCAAGATGAAGTGACGGGTCCCATCCTGGCACGGTGGCCACTGAGGCTGCCTTCAACGGGAGCCACATGAAAGATAGATGGGATCAGCTGGGAGTCAACTGGTTTTGGCAGATGCACTCCTCGCTGATGGATCTGGAGTGCGGATTAACAATTTAACGCACAGCCCCTGCATTTAGCATCCTTGGCTCTCATTAGCAGCATGCACTCATCATGAAACATCTGCTAAAAAGTTTGGTTTGTAAAGACACAGAGATCTGGATTGAAAAATTTCCCCTTGTATTTTAGGTTGCCCTGCTGGTGCTTTGCCACCCATGGTGGTAGGCTCTGCGTAATGACTCCTGGTCAGCTCTCAGTGCTTGCCCTTGATCAGAGCTATTTGGAGGCACCACCATCCTAGCTGCTGGGCTAGGTCTGGCCTTACATCAACCCATTTCCCAGCTAATCAAGTTTAATCTCTGAAGGCATTAGGCTTGTTCTGAACCAAGTTGCTTTGCTGTTTAGGATCTATCCTTTGTCTCCCAGCCTAAATTTAGCTGTTGTTCAATGATGGCCTTTAACTTCAGCCATTATTTCCTCCCCTTGTGTTTTCTTCTCTGACATATTTATAGAGAGCAGCCAGGTCTCCTTTCAGTCTTTGCTTAGGAAGGCTGGAGGAGCCCTGCTCTGCTCCTTCCCCCTCCTGAGATTCCTCTCCCTTTTCAAGGACAAAGAAGTTGCTCTTTTTAGCAGCTGTTCCAGGGCTAGTTCAGCCTTTTTCAAGAGCAGTTATTAAAATTGTACAGTGGATTTCAGAGACAAACTCACCTGGGTCTAGCAAGTCAACAGGAATACCTCCTCAGCTCAACTAGAAATGTTGCCGTCAGGGTATACCTGGAAGAAAAACCTTCAAGCACTTCAGGGCAGCAAATGGATTTTCTTCTTTTATTTTTTTTCTGGCCCTAATGGCCACTCAAAACTTGAGGCCCTCAAAAACCAAGGGGTGCTCGCCCACCAGGCAGATCCATACCTCACCTGGCACTCACAATGAGCAGATTCCAGGGTCCAAGCTGTCTCCTCAATTCAACTTCCCCAAGCCACGTTTCATTTGCCTACTTCACCTCTCCATAAACCACCCCCCAACTATAGACCTTGCACAAAACTGCCCAGAAAGCTGCTGCTGGGGCTGTCGGTTCCCAGCAGCACCAGAATAGAACTAGAAAGGACGGCCACCCTGCCGTGCATCTGATACAAATTCAGCAGAATACAGGCCATTTAAATGCAAAAGTTAATTGGAAATGCTGAACGACTGTAGCCATGGGGGTGCTAGAAAACCTGCCATCAAATTGTTTTAGGTGAGTCGACCCCGGCCACACAGTCCTATGGCAGAGCCAGCAGTTGACCGAGGTCCAGAGGACCACATTAGGCTGTGTTCCACCATCACCCACTCAATGAAACTTAAAAGCAATATTTAAAGGTACTTTTTCTCTTCCTGGCACTGTGTAATACACTATGTGCATCTGCACCCTCAGCTCACCCCAACCAAAACTGACCTGACACATCCTCACGCTGGCAGGTGCTTGCTTTGCATTGCGAGAGAAATCAATATAATGTAAAATAAAGGTCTTTAAAAGGAAAAAAAAGGAACGGTGTTTCACTTTATTTGAAAGCCTTTGCCTACACCCTTTCTGTCTAACCTGCTGGCACACACGAGCCAGAGAGCAGCTCTGGATCCCATCCAGTAATTACAGTGATCAAGAGAATTGAAATGTTTTGCAAAGCTCGCTTGGCTTTTATAGGTGAGCTGCAGAACAAGACAACTTGGAAATCTCCTTGCCTTTAACAAAGATGCCATTTCATTATTCAAATGAGCAGGTACCATATAGCGGTGATTACACAGCTGGTATCTGCCTTTCTTTGCAACTTTGTCTCTTTAGGGGATTTTGCTGTCTGATACCAAAGGAAAGTGGGAATAGCAGGGCAAGTGATTGCTCCTCAGGCGGGCTTTGCTTGGTGGATGTGCTGCCCCTCTCCTGAATGCTTTCACATCCCTTGCTATAGGTATTCAGACTGCACTGAGAGCTGGGATCTCCCTCTAGAACTCTCAAAAATGCCTTGCAGGAGGACAGTAGCACTAAACGAATGGGGAAACTGAGGCAGGCAGAGATGAATTATAATTGGAGCTGACCATACCAAGAGGTTGGATGAAGGACAGTCAGATACATCGGTCTGAGCTGGCAAGGTCTGGCTGCAAGGGCCAGAGGGATGGTACCAATGCTGGGGAATTCGTGCCTTTGTGCCTACTCTCGCCTCTACCAAGCAGCATCACATCAGCAACAAGAAAAAAGGAAAGGAAAAAAAAAAAAAGAAAAGAAAAGAAAAAGAAATGTTATTTAGAGGAAAAAGCACTAAAAAAGAATCACTTCTTCCCCTTAAGTAACGACAGTGGAGTCTGAATCCTGCTCATCATTTCAAACTGCTGACTCATTTACCACTTGAAATGAATTGAGGGCTGTTAAAGGTTTTATAGAAGATTTCATTAAATATGTATTGAGCCGGCTTAAGATGGAAATTGTTATAAAAGCTGGCATCAGCTCAAGGAGCCAAATGTTTCAGTTTATTAGAGAGATATTTTACTCCTGCCTCTGGCCTGCGCCTGGTTTCGGCTCCCGAAATGCCAAAATAAAGCGGCGTGGGAAACTCCTGCCGTGCCCCTGGCGTGGCTTTTGTGTGGCAGGGATTTTGTGGATCCAAAGTGAAGGGCTGATGCCCACCTTATCGGCCAGGATGGGGGGCAGAGATGGAGGTGAACCCCCCTGTCTTGCTTCAGCATGAACAGGGAAAGCCAAACTGTGCATGTGATCTTTGAGGTGGCATGAAGAACATGATAGGCCTCCTTTAATCCATATTTCTAGACAAACCCTATACCCCATGTCACATATTACACCAACTCTGAGCATCTCCTTGAAGTTTGGGGGTCACCAATAAATTTATGGATGGGATGGGACACATGGTGGTGACCAGCTCTTCATTTTAGTTTCTACTTTGTAGCTTTTTTGATGAAACCAAAGCTGCAGACGCCTTCACCCTTTGCTGGACCCAGTCCACGCTCGCTGCTCCCAGCGTTTCAGCTCAGCGCAGCCCGGCGGTGGTGTCTGAATGAACCGGTTCATCGAGATCAGGGCGACGTTAATGTTCCCCCAGGCTAAGCACAGATGCGTTTTCACTATAACATGATCTCGACAATTAAAACAACTGTACCTGCATTTATCATATTGATGGGATGAAACACGCTCGGTTGCACCAAAGGCATTTTGCGAGTGCATTATTCATGGGGTCTAATACATCACAAAACTATTGTCAACTCTTTTTATCAACATATGTGGGAAGAGAGGGGCTGTTGGAAGTAGAGGAACAGTGCCCATGGGGGCATCCCTAGCCCAATGGGCAGCCGGTGTGCCAGCAATAAGGTGCCTGTGATGGAGAGGCCGTGGCATTTATCATATCCAGACTGTTTTATTGCCAAGAAATTCAGCAAGATGGAAATCTTCTGGCCCCATAGTCCCCCATTAGCACAAAGCCTTAGACTTGACACATATGCAAACCACTGTGCATTGCTTGGCCTCAAAGGTTCTGGATGCTTGACTTAGAGAGAGCTACAGGCAAAGTGACTGTTTAATAAGGAGGGTGAAGGTACCTCTGACAGATCCCTGAGTGCCTGAGCCTTGAAACACCGCACTTGGAAATGCATCAAGGTGGTGATGTACTGCTTCCCTTCTCACATCTCTTAAAAACCTCGGGGAGAATGGGGGAAAAAAAAGAAAAAAACCACATGGAGAGGTGAGAAAGAAGCTGGGAGAGGATTCCCTGCTGAAAAAAAAAAACAAACCAAAAAAAAAAAACCCAAGCAATGTCATGTCAAGGCAGCAGGCAGGTGTGACAGCCTCCTCTTTAAGGAGAAGATGGTGTGGTAAGTAGGTACCAGCCAGGGCCCAGAGCGATGCATGTAACCCATATGTTTCACACTGGATGTCTGCAGAGGGCTGATGTCTACCCAGGCTGGCCTGACACCTCTCTTCCATATCTCACCTCCTGCCTAAGGCCCGATTACTGAAGCTCCAGCTCTTTAATTCCCAATTTGTGCCCTTATTTTTGGCTGGTGAGATGTTGCCCTGGCTCTTAGCAAGCAGGTTGTGCTCACCGACACGCACTGCAAAGCTATCGCTGGCTCAGTAACAGCTCTAAATAAACCCATCACCCCCTAAAAATGAACCAAATCAGGCAGAACTACAGCAGAAAAAGGGGATGGGGTGCAAGCTCCCCCTATCTATTTGTTTTCTCCCCATAGGCAATGCCCTGTGCTATGGGGCTGGGCTCATTACTGACAGCACATGACAATTAAGGATTCTTGTGGCTGTGTTGCTGGCATTGAGACAGTTGTTTTTAAAAAGCAGAACAAAATAAGTTGCTTCACCTTTGCTGGACCCGATTGCTTTACAGCAGGAAGAGGCAAGCTGAGTTGTTCGAGTTTCCATTTATTGGATTCTTTTGATTTTTCTTGGACAGCTACCTGGAACATTAAACGCCCCTTCTCCTCTCCCTGTAGTCTAGTTATTGCACAAAACACAAGAAACCTTCAGCTTCTATTATAGGAGAAAAAAAAACCCTTCAGCTTGCAATAAGAAAAGAAAATGCACCTTTCCCCAGAAAGGTAGAAGAATTTACAAGCAACACATTCAAAGATCCCACAAAGCCTAGCAGCAGCTCTCTGAATGAGGAGAGAAGGCTTTCAGGGCGGTCGCTGGGCTTTTTCGGAGCAAAATGCTCAAATGTCAGTCACTTTGGAGCAAGAAAAGAGTAATTTTGGCTTCTGCTTTTGCTTTCCTCATTCATAAAGTAGGAACAAAGATGGGAGATGACATTCATTGCTGTCTGCTCGCTGTCCCCTCCTCGGTGACCAGCGCATTTGCCAAATGACACCCTCAGGTTCTCTCCACATGTGCTCTAATCTGACCTTCAAGGATGGACCTGGGGCAGCTGGGGACTCCTGAATCCTTTGAGGCTCATCCCACCTTTACAGATCCCCAGCGCCCTGCCAGGAACATCCTTCCCGGCATCTGTGGTGACAGATGCTGTGGCCACTGAAGAGTTTTCAAGGTTGCTGAAGGGTGTTAGCAACCCATGCCAGGCTTTGGTATGTAATGGCTTCAGCAGTAGAGGGACAAGATCTTCGGCAGCTGCATCATGGGTTGGTGGAAGGAGGAAGGTATGGTCGTGCTGTTTTGGGAGGGAGAGGAGAGCACATGGCAGCAGTCAGCTCCTGGGATCGAACAAAACGTGGCACTAAAATCACTTGCCTGAATATCTTCCCATTTCACCTCATTAATGTCCGGATGGCAGGAGGCTGCTCTGCCCCCAGCTTCAGTGATGCCTCATTAGAGATGCTGCAGCCCGAGGTGGCTGGGGCCGTATCTGACCCTTCTGCCCTCTAGCAAAGCTCACACCAGGAATATACTGCCGGGGGCAGGGCGGAGGGGGAACCTGGCAAGGACCCAGAGAGGCCATAAGATTTCTGATCAGCTTCATTCTTTCTTTACAGCTTTGTCTTTCTTTGCATTTTGTACTCAAGCCCAGCAGCTCTCCTCAGAAATGAGCAGAAGAGGGGGAATTTGGGCAGAAAGCATTTTTTTTGCTCCACTTTGCACAGGTCCAAGTGACAGGAAGGGCTTAGGTGGAAAAAGTTCTGGCAGATCGTGGTACCCTGCATCAGCAGGTCTGGCTGAGATGGCATGTCCGCTTTTAGCTCAACCTTAATTTCTAGGAAACTAGGCTTGTTATTTTCTATATTGTCCTTGTGTCTCTTTAAAGCTGTCCTCTCTCATTGACGAAGGAGAATAAACCAAGTGATTCGTCCTTTTTTTTTTTTTCCTTAGATCCTGGTCTTTATTTATAGCCACAGCCCAGAGCAGGAATGAGCAATCTCCTGCTCGGGGCTGTCCCTGCTTGCTTCCCTTAACCTCATCCCACATGGGTCAGCTTACAAAGCTTTTCTCATGGCAGCAGCTCTTCTCTGGAGCCCTTCCAGTCTCCCAAGAGACAATTTATTTTCATTTCGTGGCAAATTATCTTTGGTTTTGCAAAACTGAACGAAACCGGCCAGCTAGACATGAACAAGTGGGTGAATCTTTCTCGTTTACTCAAGAGATTTCTCACTTGGAAATGCTGAGAGAAATTCAAGGATTTTCTAATTTAATTGGATTCCCATTCGGAACAGCAAAGGGATTCTTGGTCAGGCTCCTTATTTATTTCTGGGAAGTGCCCAGTGCTGGGTGACAATGAGATTGAGCAGAGGATTACAAGATCAGGTTAATTTGCTTTCTAAGGTTTTAGGAAGAAAGTAGATCTCTTGCTGTTTTTCGGTTGGGTTTTTTTCTGCAACTATTAGACCTGAAAATGGATTCCCATATCAACAAATTCTGAGAGAATGAGGTTCTGCCCTAACCCCGTGCCTGTGGGAGACTGGGCAAATCTACTAGGACTGGCAGAGATGTATCTTCAGACCCATCTGTTACCCACCCAACAGTTCGAGACTCCTTCGTAATGAAGATGAAACACCTACAAAGTTTTAGAAGTGTTTTATAATTTCCTCCAGGCACATTAGGAAGAGAGCATCAACACAGCTTGGCTTTGATGAGGAAATGGTTACCTGGGGAGGCCGTCAGCTCTCCATCTAAGAATAGTCTAGACAAGCAGCTGTCAGGAATAGTTTAGGTGGATTTGACGGTTCAAGGACGAGAGCTCAGATTACAAGACATCCCCAGCTCCCTGCCAGCTTGTACAACTTATCCATGGGCACCCCAAAAGCGGGGTCTGGGCTATATCTATGTAAACAACAACAGCAAAGCAGCTATTCCACACATGGTGGGCATCCAGGTTGACAAGCCCAGAAGACCTTGCGATCTTGAGTTTTTGGGGTGTTAGGAAGGATATGGCATGATATTGCCACCAGGAGTGGTCATGTTTAGAGAAATCCTGCCCATAGCTGCTGGTACCTGCCCAGGGACGGAAGGCTGCCAGATAAATAGCAGCAAGTAAATTAAGTGTATGGGAATTAATCTGAGAAAATCCAGTTTGTGACTTATTAGCCAATTGATATGCAAAAGCAAGAGGCTGTTTTTTAAAGCACATTTAAGCCCTGCAAGTAGATTTTTGATTTATTTCCTTGAAGGTGCCAGAAGACGCCACCGAGGAAACTCTGCAAATCATCCCCACTCACTTGCCAAAATGGCTCAACCTTGGCCAGGAGCTCCTGAGGGCAAGGGAGAAGCTCTGTCCCTCTGGCCCAGTGCTCCTGGCAGGATGCTAAAATGACAGAGATGCCAATTAATGCCAATTGCCTCATTTACTTCCTCGGTGGTCTCTGATTTGGATTGATCCATGGGCTCAATTTTGTTGTTGGGGATAGTATTTCTCATTTTAAGACATAAATCTCTTCCTTAGTTATCAATGCAAAGATTTGTACAGTTAATAGGCACTGGCAGTATCTGCAATTCCACACACCAAGGCTGGTTGGCTATCTCAGGGCAAGCGAACAGCCTCCTCTAGGAGAAAAAAAAATATCTTATTTGATTAGAAAATGCAAGACCAACAACATTTCTCTAGTTTATTGCAAGGATGAACTGAAGTCTTGGCCCTATTAAGCTGATAACAAAACTGGTTTCAGCAGGCCCAGGGTTTGCATGGAAATGTTTGCAGAACTAGCCCATGATGGTTTGGGATCCTGGTGTTTTACAGAGCAGGGAAGTCAGGACCTCAAGGGATGAGCAGACTCATCCTGTGGGAGAATAAATAGTCTCAGACCTGCCCAATTCTCCCTGGTGCACACAAAGGAAGGTTTGAATACTGCAGTGTAAATCACCCTGCATGCCTCAATGTTGCTACATCAGATTCAGATCTTCAAGGCACCTCTTCTTCCACATCTCAAACCCTTTTTCCTCTCCCAGCATCCATCTCCTTCAGCGAGTGAACGGACCCCCAACGATCTTCTCCAGCACTGCTCCCAAAATCCAGTTCCATCGCATCGGCGGCGAGGGCAGGCAGCAGCCAGCTTGCCGGCTCCTTCTGCTTTCAAGAGCACTTGGAAACTGCTGCGGCTCAGCGAAGAAAGCTCATTTGGCAGGTGCAGGCAGCCAGCAAAACAACTGCTGTCCATCTGCTCCTTTGCTCGGGCTTGTATTTCTAATTGTGGCTTCAGGACACAGGCGGCACGCGAAGCCCCGCTAGCCACAGATAATTTAAATAAAAGTTGTCGCCTCTGTGGTTTTCTTCTCCGGTCCATCAGGGATCTCGTGGGGTTTTGCCCCTTGGCCCTGCTCGTGGTGGTGCACAGGATGTCTGTCTGCTGGTTTCCACCTGATTTGGGAACCAGTCTGGGTAATTTCAGACAAAATGTGGCTATGATACTGAAGGTACTTAGATACTGTGGCAGATCCCCTGCCTGTGGTGCTGCCACGAGGATCCCACCAACACCACAGAAGCACTCACATAAATAACACCAGGCAGCAGAAAATGAGGAATTTTTTATGGAATCCTAGAATCATAGAATCATTTTGGTTGGANATGGCCCCCCAGTGCTGAGTACAAAAGTATTTCGGTGCCCTTTGGAGACACATCTCGAAATCTCTGATCTGCTGTTTCACAGCAGCAAACTGAAGTGGACAAAATCCATTGGGAAAATAACCCAGGCCTGTTTTTTTCAATGCTGCAAAGCAGTGGCTGTTGGCAATGATGTCCCAGCAAGAACCAAACTGGTTCTTCTTCACACTCTTTGGATAGGAACCAATAGTTATTTTCTCACATCAAAAGCGGCAAAAATACACATCCATTAGAAGAAGAGTGTTGTGGATGCCTTATCACTAGGGTGATCAAGCCTAGTGTGGAAGGGAGATTAAATACACCAAATCCACCGAAACCTTTGTCACAGCTGCAAATTTCACAGGTACAGGAATAAATCCCCAGCAGCAATGTGACTGGCAGTTTGTAATTGTCCTACAACATCCTTCAAAACACCCAAAATTAAGATTTCTCCCCGTGGTCCACAGAACAGAGTGGGCAAATTGGGTCCCCACAGAGGGTGATACCCAAACCCTGGACATTGCAGAGCATCATAGTGTAGTGGGACAAGGACGCAGGACAGTCATTTTCTTTCCTGCCATGTAGGCTGTTGCTTTGATTTCAGTTCCGAAAACCCACCGTAAGGCAACTGGGAGGAAAAAAAGAAAGCAGACAGTTCCGATAAGCCGCTTTCAAAGGAGAAGCATGAAATTTGGATGAATGTGGAGCCAAACTAGCCCAGTCTCAGCTCAAAAATAGAAAATGACTGCAATATAGATTTCATTTAGATTTAAGGAGTTGTTTAGTGTGCATATTAGAAAACACTGCTGTTATTAATTCTTTTCCTTTTGGGATTTTTTCCTGTTTGTTTGGGTATTTTTGAAGCGTACACTTTCAAAGTCAATTTAATCCTGGGGGAAGGTGTTGGCTTGACAGGTTTTAAGCTCAAATTTCTTCATTTATATGCAGAGATAGCACTAGATTGGGAAGGGTAAACTTTCCATCTGGTCTAAGTGGCATGGGTTGGGAATATGAGGGAAGAAAAGTACATCTGTAGGTCTGCAAATTCTAGTTGGAAAGTAAGCTGTGGATGCACGAGTACCACCACATTCACAATATTTGGCATTTTCCTAAAATAAAATGTCATCTGGATTCAGGTGAATGGCAATAAATCTCCTCTATGAATTTTTATCTCCATTTTCTGTATATTTTCTAACCCACATATGCAAAACCCAGCCTGAAACGTGACGAAATTGCAACATAGGGACCAAAAGAAGTGCCTCTCATGCCTGTCACGACGGGATTTTACAACACTCAGGCTGGGCAGCGCTGCTTTAGGCTTACGATGGGGCAATGTGCCCGCTCCAGGAGTTGGATGGAGACCAGCACATCTCATTTCACCTCATGTAGGTCACCGAACCGGCAGCAGATGGGCATGTCGTGGAGATGGACTCTAATTCCATCATCGCTTAAATCCAGACACACTCGGACTATGTGTTGAGGGGATGCTGTGGCTCTAGTGGTGAGTTGGGCAAGAGGAGTGCTAAATAAATTCCTTCTTCTATTAATATTTAAAGTTCTCCAGAGCTTTGAGTGAGGTTCACTCATGGTTGATTCAAGGTATTTCAACAAACTGGGGCAAAAAAAAAGGTGACTATACTGATTAATTATCTCTAAATAATGAATTCTAGCCTCCTCCTCTCTACCCCTTAATAACAAAAGCAACTGCATGCAGATGCTGTTTGGGGATTTATCTGTGCTCACATCTTCTCCCCCACCTCCTGCTTTTGGAGTTCCCTAGAAGTCCTCCCCACCTTCTCTACACCTTGAGGAGAGCAAAGAGACGTTCAGCAGCAGTGGCACTGAGCAGGGACGCGGCGTCCTGCTGCTCCTGTATCGAACAAACTCCAGAAAAGCATTTCAGAGACTGACCCTGCAAAGCAGAAATCCCCCTTAAAGGCCGTTCTGCTGAGTTTTGACCGCGCGCTGGCCTTCTCCTGGCCTCTTGTGCGAGAAGAGGCCATTAAACTTAGAGTTGCCTTTGGGTTTTAAAAGAGGAAAGAAAGGCCAAAGACATATTCCTAGCTTCCCCCACTGTCCCCTCCTTCCCGCTGATCTCTGTAGCCTCTGCAGGTTGCGCAGCGAGGAGCGCGTGGTATATAAATAAATACAAATTCCCCGGGGTGAGCATCGCCAACAGTCTCAGCGCGCTGGAGCTCCCAAAGTTCAGAGTTTAATGTAAAAAGTCTGAAGCAACCACAATTTATTCTAAATTGCTTCGCTTGATCCGGCGACCTCGGAGAATTATCGCTGGAGGAGACCTGGATCAGTAGCCGGGAGCGGCGAAGGAGGCAGGAGAGAGCATTGATGGGAGATGGCTCTTCTGCTGGTGGAGGTGCCTGCTTGGAAGGACAAGGTTGAAGGAACATTTGGGATTTAAAAGAGCCTCGAGAGGCATCTCACAAGGATTTGAAGCCCACATGAGCAATCAACCCCAAGCATCCCGCAGGAGCCTTGGCAGGGATTCAGCAGTGATTCAGCCCCTGAGGCCCCACTCTCCCCATCGCCGGGCAGATGGGTGCCAGGGGGTATGGGTGGATTTGGATGGAAGTCCTTGGCTCTCTGCCGAGGGTGCTTTGCAGCTGAACTCTTGCCTCGCTGCCGCAGGGCTCCGGAGTGGTGAAGCAGCTGCCTCCAGCACAGGGAATAGCTGTGAGTGTCCGACAAATTCACAGCTCCATTGAAGCCCCCAAGGAGATTTTGTAAGCATTGCTTGGGCTAAAAAAAGGAAGAAAATAACCATGTCGACTGGAAACCATTGGAGGAAGAGAAGACTGACTTCTGACTGATGCACACTGGCACTCTTGCACCCAACGAAACGGCTCTGTGCTGAGTTATGTCACTCATAACACACACCACAATGCGTCGAGAACGGTCAGGATTTTTCCTCCTGCCTTTCATTTTACTCTTAGTTTTTGCTATTTGGTTTCTGGAGGGGGTAAAAGTTTCTTTGACCTCAGCTCTGTCTCCAAGGAGAAATCCTGCCTCTGTGTGGGGAGACCTCTGTGATCTATGTCTGTTTCCTTTGCCCGCACTCAGGACAGCCCTTTTACTTTCTGCTAAACAATCCAAATGGATCCAGGAAACTAAAGCCCTTCCAGCAGCAATATTCAGGTTTCCTACATGTGCTGGGGAATGCTGGAAATTGCTGCTTCTCTGAGGCTGAAGCAATTCAGAGAGAAGCACTGATTTCACCAAGTTCCCCAAACCCTTCTGGGTCAATACGAGAAAATGAGATAACTCCAATGAAAGCTGTGAAGGTGTTTGTGCTGAACCTACGAGTCTTGGCTTTGTGAAAAGGGACTGAAAACAGGAGTTGCATGTTTTTGAGGAACCTGACGCTCATTCTTGGTGATTTCTCATAACAAAGCCTTCCTTTCTCTGCCTTCTCTGATTATATTGACAGGACAACGCTGCAAAGAACTGCACATGGATGGGGCCTGAGCACCTCATCCCTCTGGTCCCCATTTTGCACTGGGATCTGCTCAGGGACATGTGAGTCTCCTTGAAATGAAATCAGACCCTTCAAGGAGACAGACGATTGTATTCCTGGTTATTTCAGATGGGATTAGAGAGAGAGGAACCCTCCTCTTTGTCTAAAGCCACCACTGTGGGTGACATTCCCAGCTGGCACCTGTGAGCTTTGCTCCCCTTAATCATACTGCACTCACATTAAGCCATTATTCAGTCTGTTTTAGGGAGGAAAAGTATGCAGATGAGGTTATCATGAGCTCCTCTTACCTTTTGCAGGCGCTGTGCAACCTGGCTGCAGCAATATCCTGGTGCAGGAGAGCACTGGAGGGATGGACAGGGATCGAGTAGGTAAAGATGATCCAGCTCGTGAAAAGTGGGAAAGGGAGACTGGAGGGGGTAGTTAGCGCCTGATTTCATTGAGTCCTTCCTCCCACCAGCATCTCTGCTAACATTAGATGTCTAAGAACCGGTTGCCTAAACCTGATATATTCATTAGGTTATTTCCAATGCCAAAGAGGAGCAGTACCATACTGGGGGCTTTATTTTCCCAGTCTAAAAGTCACATTACCCTTCTGCTGCCTACATGAACAGCATTCTCAAGGCATCCAAAAAAATAGACAGCCATAAGCTGCAATGGCCAAGGGCTGAATTCTCTTTGGAGGAGATGCACCAACTTATCTCTGGAAGGAGAGCTTCCAGTCACCGTCTGACCCTGAAGCGTGACAAAACAAATCCAATTCTTTGGGAAAATCCTCCCCACACACACACCTAACTAACTTCTTGCACCTTGTGAAAGCAACAAGAGCCCTTCAAATCCCTCCCAAATCCATCCAAAATCCTGCTTGGAATTTCTTGCTTTTCCCCCCAACTGTGTATCTTGGCACTGCTCAGCATCTTGGATCTTTACAAGGAGGCAGATGCTCGATGCCATTACCCTGAGCCACATCTTGCTCAACAGGAAGCCCATCATGACTCCAGTGCTATTCCTCATGGTATCCGATGCTCCCCATCAGCATGGAAATCACTGCTTAGCGCAGAAGGATGCACGAATAAACTGACTTTTTCTCTGCTGGAGCTGAGCTTTTTTCCTGCACTAAGGCTTCCTCAAGCACACGTCCTGGGGTAGTTAAGGTAGCGCCGACGGAGGGGAGGATATTAGACTGAGTCACCTGTGGGCTGCTATCTAATTAGACTTAAATGAAGCTGTTTGATAAGAAACGTATTTCCCCAGCTTTAGGAATAAGGGCTATGGAGAATAACAACAGATGCAGAATAACACCCCGTCTCAGACCAGCAAAGATTAGTGTTATGGCTAAATTATATCCTGGCCCAGTAATAGGGTTATTTCTGTTCCCAGCGCTGTGTTTAGATGAGGAAATCAACAGCGGGAAGTGTATCTTAATTTGCTAATAACAGGAAAGCGAGTAAAGGCTCAACCAATCTCAGTGACATTGGCGGGGATCGGCAGGATCTGGGCAGATGAGAAAGCACAGCCGTTGGGTAGCAGATGGCATTTCCACGTCTACCATCAAAATGCAAAGTTAGTTAATGAATTTCTGACACGGAGCAGCATGGCATGAAAGGCTCGGGCTGAAAGCAAGTGGGGGAAAAAAAAAAGGTGAATAAAGGGAATCGGGAGGGACCGAGGGCTGCTCATCCCTGTGCCGAAGCATCCGGACACGGGACTGGGATGCAGCAAGGAAGAAGGTACCGTCAAGGGCAAACCTGTCGTCTGCTCATTCCAAACACAATTCACTTTATTACCCATTGGCTCAGACAGCGGTTCCCTTATCTGGGGCAAGTGGCTGTCTCAGATGGGTGATAACGGGAGCTTTTTAGAACTGTGCGAAGAATAATTCTCCATTTGCCAGCTGACCTGGAATATCAAGGGAGAGGGGAAAAAAAAAAGATTATTGATCTAAAATAGCCCTCTTTTGGTCTATTTTATTACAGTTGGAAGGAGAAAAAAAATAAAATAAAACTCAAGTGTTCCCAGTCCAATGAATGGCAAGGGGCTAGTATTTATTGTCCTGATTCATTCCTTTCTAAATGAGTGCAGGTGTTTTTCGAATGAGACACCTTCCCCAAATGAGCAGAACAAAAAGGTTTTAAAACCAGAAAGGAATGTCTGGCTTTTTCCAGCTGATAAATACTTGGTTTATGTAACTTCTTTTAGAGGGCAGAGAAAACTTCAATAGACTTTTACCTGAATGTCTCTTGCTGAAGTCTGCTATTTAAAGAGTTAATTTCCACCTTCCTCTTTCAAACTCCAGATAATTTGATTTAAAGGAGAAAAAAGGAAGAGAGTGACATCTTACTCTGTTTACATAACAGTCTGAAGACATTATAATGATTGTATTATTGGAGTCTCCTTATCATACAAACTCCCACACGCAGGCAGGAACAGAACAAATTCTTCACTCGGTCCTTAGCACTGCTTGTCATAATGAGGATGGTTAATTAACATGACCTTTTCCACTTTAAAGGAAAGACCCAGAAGATCCCATCTCACATAAATTTGTTTCTAAAGAAGTGAAATGAAACACAGAATATGCTAATCAATGAAGCCAACAAAGAAAATTCAAGAGTCCTCTATTTCCTCCCTACTCTGAAGGCCAGAGGAAAACAAGTGTGAAAAGAAAATCTATGGTAAATAGAGCATCTGCAGACTAAACAAAAAGGGAAACATCAAGTGTGGTCTCAAGTCCAACAGCCTCAGCCATAATCATACAGTTTCTATGAACAAGAAGCCTTGAGGGACACCTTCAGAAAGTGTGATCCCAGCTTTAATGAAGGGCTGAAGGAAAGGAGCTGAGAGCAGACTGATCAATAAAAGACAATCTCATCCAGAAACCTTCAAATTGTATGCTAAAAAAGAGCAAACAAGCAAGTCAAAAAAGGCCCTGGAGAATGACACACAAGCTGTAGATTGCAGACCATCTCACTCTGATCAAGAATCCTCAGACAGAGATTGGGAGAGAAAGAAAGGGGAATATTTTAGCAGCATTGGATTGTCCTGGACTCCAGGATCTTTCCCACTGTCCCCACTCCCTAGCATTGTCCTCTTGACTCCTTATTTCCAAGGAATAAAGTTGATGTTCAAAGCTGCTGGCTGCAAGGTTGCATTGGAATAATGACCACTTCATTAGACATGGGCCAAGTGAAGATATCACATCTCTAGAGATGCAAGAGTTTATCTTTCTTTTATGTTTCATCTCTTTTTCAACTCCCACGGCTTGAAAACATTTCCTACAGGATGCTTTATTTTGCAAAGAAAGTTCCTCAGTGTCAAAACTGGAGGAGGTTCAGGCTGCTGTGTGTTGCTCCATCCGAGCATTGTGTCAGATGAGTCGCCTGGAAGACATCTGGAGAGAAAACAAGGACACCCCGTGTATATCTCCATCCATTTCCCACTCATCTTCATGCAAAGGATTGTGGGGGACAGCGGCCACTGCGAGATTTCAAGCAGCGCTTGGAGCTGTTGCTCCCATCCCGGGTGGCTGAACGCTCTATTTAACTCATTTCTAAATATACCTTGCCCAGCCATCGTCTGGCAGCGAATCTGCTGTATGACCACGGGCAAGTTATATAAAAATTCTCACCTCGGTTTCTCCCTCTCAACTCGAGCAGAGTCAATGCAGTGACTGTTGTCCTCCAGCTCTTAACTGTACTCATAAAAGCAAATGAAAAACAATGAGAATGAGACTCGGGCAGTGGTTTTTTTTTTCCCCTTCCAGACAGTAGTAGATTTACTAGGAAATGCCCTCTTGGGTAGACCCAAAAAACCACTCATTCTGAATGCAAGCCACCACTGAAGCCTTATAGACAAAAACAATGCAAGGAAGACATCAATCGCTTCAAAATGTTTTATTTTTAACACCATTAAAATGTAGCTTTTGGCTTTTGTGTTTTCAGCGCTATTATTTCACTTCAGAATTGATGAAAATGGGATGGGAGAAGGAGCATTGGAAGAATTTTTAAATAGACTCACCCCTTCCACCCCGAATTAAGCGGGAATTCAGGAAGAATTCTTGCCTGAGTTGAACCATTTTTCCCATTCTTTCTTTGCTCCACAAAACAAACCCCAGACTCTGTGACTCTCTTGCCCTTGGTGAGAATGACAGAAGGCTGTTGTACCTTCTCAGGTCCTTGCACTGAGAATGGCTGAGGATCTCCATCAGTAGCGTGGCTGGTGGTAGTTCACCCTTGTTTTTTGTGCGGCGTGTCTGGAACACACACACTGTACACATCTAAATGGAATAAACTACTTGGATCCTTCCTTATATTGTCATAAATCACTTACCTCCATCATCCCCATAACAACCACAACCGTCTAATCAGATGCCCAGGAAACTAATCCTTCTCGTCTAGGAAATAGAGACACTGCAGTGTATGCAAAACCTTGACCGAAGCATCTCCTGTGAAAAAACACGGGTGCTCCCCGCATACGTGAGCTGACACTTCAGATGGGTAGCAATTGTCAAAGCAGAGCACAGGAGCCTCGCTGGATCCGCATGGGAACGCTTCGCCTTCCTTTTTATTTCTTTTATTATTACTTTTTGGTTTTTTTTATGATTAAAGAAGGCATCTATAAAAAGCCATCCTGCAAATACAACTGTGTTATCCAGAAAGATGGCGTTCCTGGCACCGACTTGTCGTGGTGCTGACAAGAGCTTGATTCCATCTCAAACTCCGCTTTTCTTTGTCTCCTTTACATCCCATTGGTCTCCAGAGGTGCATGAGCCATTGAAATAGGACTCCATATAGCTCACGTGACAGCTTGGACCTTATTTTAAGAAGGTGCTGGCTTCATTAAATTCTAATTTAGTATTTCAGCATCTCTGGTCATTGAATTCCACCCCAATGCTCAACAGGAGATGCTGAGGAGCTGCAGAAGACCAGCTGCTTAGAGTCCATCTCCATAACAGATGTAGGCAGAGACACGTGAGCTCACGACATCAGTGGCAGTTGGCTTTGCTGCCTGTGCCAATCTCTTGAGCCGCTACTGAGGCTGTACCTTAGATGAACCTGGATCTCATGTGTTCTCCTGTGTTGTCTAACCCCCCAGGGCATCCTTACGTGAAAAAGTGCTTCCAAGGTTCTTCAGAAGTGATCTGGCAAAATTAGTCTTAATTTAGCCTTGGTAATTGCCTTTGGCATCAGTCAGCAAAGGAGATACAGGAGAAAAGATCCTTTATTTTTCATTCTTTATTTTCCGTGACACTGAGCAGTCTCCTTTCTGCAGGGAAGCTGCTCAGCCAAACTCATAGCAATAAATAAACAAAACCAAAAACTTTCTGGGGAACATCCTGATTTGATTAATTTTGCCACAAGGAACTTCTGGAGTAGAAAAAGAGAAAAAAAAAGAAAAGGAAAAAAAAAAAAGATCTGCAACCACCAATGTAATTTTTATGTTTAGCTTGTCATTCATTGCCTTTGTAGCAAAGCTCTTCCTATCTTGGCAGCAAGGGATGATCTTGCACGGATCAGCTGCACCACTGATGTCCTCTGCAGCCATTACTGGACCCCAGAACCTCCACCCCATTTATCAAAGCACTCATGTATCTTCACACTCCCAGACCCTTGCTGAAATTTGAACACATTCAAAATACTCAGGCAGTCTACTCCAGCAAAGCCTGATGGGAACTGATGGTTGTCATTAACTGAAGGGAGGGATGATTTCTCCCTCCAGCTCCAAAAAGATATTCCTGAGAGGATGACAGCTCTCTATTTATAAATATACATCTCTTCCCTGTTGGGATGCTCATACCTTGGTGCATGCTGTCATTGCTTTAAACCTGCGATTCCTGAGAAAGCTTTTTCACAAGTGGAACTTTCAGGGCTGGATATGAACTAAAAGAGGGCAAGTTTAGACCAGAGAGAAGGAAGAAATTGTTGATGCTGAGGGCAGTGAGATCCTGACCCAAGTTGCCCTGAAAAGAACCATTCCAGATGAGGGTTTTGACCAGCTCTAACCCAAGTAGGGCTTTTTCTCATGCTGTCCCCAGGCAATATTCAGCTCCCTACACTGCTCGCTGCCTTCAGATCTTGGGGAATTACTTTACAACATCTGCTAACCCTCTCCAGATGCTCTCCGGTGAGTTTGTGCTGACAGCTGGGTTCATTGGGTGGTGATTGAAGAGCCCTTTGAGCTGGGACTTGCAGCTTTAACAGATACATCTTTCATGTATCACATTAGGCTGGGAAACATAGAAAAGATGAGTCCTACCAGGTGGAAGGGAGATTCTTGAGCTGCTAACACCAGCATGGATGGCAGGTTTAAAGCCAGCAGAGCCAGTGGTTAGGGTTACTCTAAAATAAATAAGAAGGGTGAAGAAATATTTAAGATATGTCTTCTGGCATTTTTATTTTTCCAGAAAGCTGGTGGTAAAGAAGTTTCCCAGGGGAAAAAGTATTTTAGACTATCATGAATTCCTCAGGCTAGATAGAGCTGACTGAAATGAGTTGGAGCCTCAGCCAATGTGGCTTCAGGGAATAAAACAGCATCCCTCTGACACCCTGCACTTCATTGCATCACTGCTGGAGAATCACTTAAACCACACCGGTTTACATCGAAATCACCGCTGGTTTTCAGATTGCATTCCAAGTGGCAAGTGCAACAGCAGCTGAAGCTGCTGCCTTAAAAGCATCGCGGTGCCGGTGGAGGTGGCACAAAGGTGACATCCCCAGGGACTTCACAGCACCTGTGCCACCGCTGGGTTGTCCTCACCCCACCAACCCAAACAGAGGTGAATTGATGGTGACCTAGTACAGAGGCAGAGCTTTACATCCCAAAGTTAAAGCTGTGTAAATGGACCAGTATTTCACCAATGTAGGGTTTGGGATCTTTTCACTTATTCTCTCTTCCCTCATCCGTTCCCACACACACAATCAGCTGCCACACAGAGAGAAAAAAAAAAACAAACCAACAACCAGAAGTGATGGAAATGACAGCGGAGTAACGGAAAAACTAAAACATTTTCACAGCCTTGTCTGCTGGTTTTAAGTGCATTTCACCACAGCTCAAAATTACATTATTTAGTATCAATTATCCTTCGATTGAAGCTCGGAGAGGTGGCAAGGCTAGCGTTTTTATCTCATTAGCATGTCTTGCCTGCTAACCATTTGCTATATTCCCTCCCTTTGATCCTGCCTTTGATTATATTGTGTGACAAAAGCCCATGTAATCTACTATTATTTCCATTAATAGCAAATCTGCCCTCCTCTTTGACAAGCCAATTTATTATCATTGCAGCGTCTTTGTGCATCTCCGCCAGGTTGACACCCTCGTCCCCGCCCCGGCGGTGAAGAATTGGCAGGTGTTGATCCAGCCCAGGGTGGTGTGAGGACCTTGTGAGTGTCATCAAACAAGGCTCAAAATATTGACACTTTAATGGCAAGCAGAAGAGGATGAGATGGGGCAGAGGTGATGCAGTTCAAGTAGTTTTGCTCTTTGCTCTGAAAACAGGCAATGAATGAAGATGCAGAAGGAGGTCTTGAAGGAAGTGAGATCCATAGGTGACCTATGCACATGACCAGCTTGTTTTCTGAACACTGGGCAAGCTGTATTTGCCCCTCATCACCCTTTTCTAGTGTCCTACTTGGCATCCAGACACAAATCTGGATGATATTAACAAAGATCTATGATCTCCATCCATGTTTCCAAAGTCACTTCAAGAAATCAATTTATACAACTAGAAATATAATTCTTACCAGCTTTAGTTTGATTTTTTTAAATGCAGTTTTGCAGCCATGTGTGAGTGCTGAAGCCACACTGGGTCTTTCAGGCCTGACTTTGTAAAAGTCATCAGGTGGGTGTTACGAAGCCAGCTTGAATTGCATTATTTGGCTAACCCTGGGGTGATGGTGAAGTTCTCCTTCAATCTAGGCTTGAAGAGTGATGCATCCATGGTAAGGACCCAATGACTTCAAATTGGACCACCCCCCCTCCAACAGCCAGAGCCCCTCACTTTCCCAGGAAGTTTAACTAGCTCTGACTGCTCTTCTCCATCTACTTCAAGTGAAAACACCCATTTCTCACCTCAAAAGAGATGCACTTAAAATAAACCTCCAGTGTGGAGAAAATACCAACTCCAGCACTACAAAAGGATAATCACGGTTCTTAACGTGAGCACAGTGCACAGTGCTTATTATTTTTCCATGCCCTTTTGGTCTAAAAAGGTAGTAGGAAATGAGTCTTGCTTGAAGAATAAAGAGGTTTTCGGTGGTAATCAGTTATCTACAGCAGCATGGAAGAGAATAAAACCATTGAGGAAGGAAAGCTTCATCAATGTGTGGGTTGAATCGCAGCGAAATCTGTCAGAGATACAAAAGATTCAGGTCGAGGTAACAATGCCACCTCTCATCCTCCCCTTTCATTTAAATTTTTCCCTCTGCCTTGAAATTAGAAGCAAATGAGTGGCCCGAGATACTGAGCTCACCTTCGAGGCACCGTTGCACTATCACTGCAGTGGAGTTTCTTCTAAATTAACTCTGGGTCTTGATGGCCCAGAGTCTGGATTTGCAGCTCTGGTTTTCAAGCCAGATGCATTTTAAAGAACATCATCTGAAGTTTTCTGATCCTGCCTTAGAGAAGGATCAGGTCCTCAGTCTCAGTGTGGAGGTTGGGATGCACATCAAGGCATTTCCAAGGTCAGATGAGCAAAGCATTCCATGCAAAGAGCATAGACTTGTACTCCAGACCATGTACAAACTGCTCTGCCATCGCGTAAAATGGAAATATTATCCTGGCAAAAACCATATTTCCACCTCAATATTTTATTTCTCCTCCTCTCCAGCACTTACAACCTGCAGTATCTGGATTTTATCCTTTACATCTGTCCTGGGTCTTGTTTGCTTGCTTGTTTCTTTGTTTTAAAAGCTTTTCCCTTAAAAAAAAAAGACAATCTTCCTGATTTTTCCTTTCACCCAGCAGCAGTGAGTCCCACAGATGGATTTGGCTCAGCAAAGCCTGGATCTGATTTATTTTTATGAGATAAACTAAGTGCAAACCTGCAGGTTGAAGCCCTCACATCCTGCTCTCAACATGAATGGTCCCAATTTCCTGCGAGGTTCCCCCTGAGGAATGGATGCTGCAAGGGGAAACCTTCACCTGCTGCTTTGTATATCAGCATGCAGGGATCTGTCAGAACACGGAGGTTTAAAAAAATATCAAAGAAATTAAAGCACAAGAACTTTACTAGAGCAAATTGCAGAAGACTTTTCAAAAAAGACTCCCAAAATTGTCACTCTTCCAAGTTCTAGTTTAGGTAAAATAAAATTTAAAAAAAAGAAAAAAGGCAAGGTTTGTTTTGGACTGAGAAGTGTCCATATGTGGGGTTTCGGGCCCATGTGTGTAGACAAACCCTTTGGAGAGCAGTTGGGCTGCAGCCCTGGAGCTCAGCACTGGTGCTTGGAGGTGTTCCTGCCTGAAACCTGCTGCTGGTAGGCAGAAGGTCAGACTGCATTATCCCCCAAATCCCCCCGGATTTCCAAATCTATGCATGTTAACTGCTTATTTCTCTCTTGCTTTTATTAATTCATAAATAAATGAATGGAGCGGGTTGATTCTTCTCCTTTTTTTTTTTTGCCTTCTTTTAATCTTTGAAGTATTTTTGAAGAAAAAATAATTGGCAAAGAACCTGTTCCTTTTCCCACCAGCTCTGCAGATTCATTTAAGTTTTATAAGTGCTATTTCTATTAGAAAGAAGCCTTTATTAAAAATGACGGTAACAACCCTCTTCTGTGTAGTAAACTCATAGCCCCTAAATACCACTCTTTATATTAAGAGCATTACCCTTTAAAACACAGAGATGCATTCCCAGCGGGTCCCAAATAGCTCAAAATCACCCAGAAAAGAAAACACCAAATAACAGACTTTTAGGATTCCCATTGCGCGTCCCTAAACTCTAAAAACAACCCGGCGTTTTCCTCTGTAATGGAAGAAGATGGCAGAAGATGGAAGCACAAGATACATCTGCAGCCTCAGCTGAGCTTCAAGAAGGTTCTGGATCCTTCCTGAGACCCCGAGGGTTTGGGTTTTTTTGGAGCAGGGAAGGGAGGAAATGTGGTGACGTTTAGTTGAGAAGATAGGGCTGGATGATGGAGACCAGCCCATGCTTGCTTTGGTCCTGTTGAGATTTGCTTTTAGTACCACAGTAAACTAAGTAGACTCCCAAGGATGGTTTCTCCCTGGTTTCATGCCTAAAAATCAGCTCTGTCTCCCCTCAAAGTCACGTGGAGAGAGGAGAGCTCGTACGTGCCACATGGCTACCTCCACCTCTTTGCAAAATGGTTCGGCTGGAGATTCAGCCTTATCAAAGCCTGTTAATTGCTTTTCTCCCTTTCCACGCAACATCCCAGCTTGGTCCAAAGCCTTGCTGGCAAAATCTCTAGGTGGGGGAAAAAGCAGCACACAGGGAAAACCCCGATTTGCATTTGTGGAGGAGGCACTTGATAATTATTCCATTATCTATACATTATTTTTATCACTGAGTTATAACTCTTAGGTCTATTATCTGGCGGGTAGAGTGGGTGTCTTCACAAACAGGGAGGGGTGCTTAAGTGATCTGGAATTGAATTAAAATGGAAGCCCAGGTGAACTGGTAGAGTTTTATTATCTTTACAAGAGACACTTTCAGGATTTTTGGAGAAAATTAACTGTTCCACTATTAGATGGAACCTAATTCCCCCCTTTAAAAAAAAAATATATATATCAGGCAAAGCTTTCCAGGTTATCTTGAATAATAGTCTGTAGCTAGCTCAAGTGACCAATTTCACCTTTCCCTATGTGAAAGCAGGACAGCTTTAGCCCCTTTTCCAAATCTGGTGGGTGTCTGTGATGCAATGGCACTGTACAATGGTATCTGTTGGATAGCAGCTGGGATTTTCTTATATGGGTTCTAGCAACAAGCCAGTTTTGCTTCCTTTTCAAGCACATACCATCCGTTAGCCCTTGTCTCTGGCAGCTGCAATTCCAGAATAATATTCCCACTTGCACAAAAGGGATTTGCAAGAGCAGAAAGTGGATGAGCAGAGTCCATGAACAGAAGAGTGACCCCAGCAAGGGAGCAAAGGAAAACACGCACAGAACAAAAAGCAGGAAAACACTGAAGACCACTTGTCCTCGTTTTGGATGACCCAAAAGCTTAGGCAAAAAAAAAATCCCCCTAAAAAGCATGAATAAGGTTTTGTTTTCTTGGAGTTTTGTTGTTGCTGTTGTTCTTAGACAACTCTAACAGGCAAGAGAAGTCACAGCCAACCCTCCGTGCTTCACCGAGCACGCTTCCATCCCAAATCACCCCCAGCCTCACCCGGGAAATCTCATCTCCAGAGCCAATCACCAGCCACGGGGCAAAACACTGATGCCTCAAAAAGATGCGTTTGTACACCCCCGAGTCACCATGGGGGACTTATTGGAGTGAATTGCTGGCAAACAAACAAGGGGAGGGGGAGAAATTAATCAGAGCATCCCATTTTAGCATGGCTGGGAGCAAGCGGGGCTGTGGCAACTCCGCAGAGTTGATTAACTACTTATTAAACAAGAGCGGTGGCGACAGCACTTAAGAAAATAAAATAAAAATAAAAGGAAAAAAACACCCTACCCCAAAAAATGAAGTTCTGAGAGCACTGGGCATTCAACAAAGAGGATCTGGCCCAAACAAGGAGCATCCCACAGAAGCAGCTTTGCTGGCAGGGGGTGACCCCAGCGTTCGCCTCGCCCACGACGCCGCAGCTCCCCCCGCGTGCTGGGCACCCCGGTCTCGGGTGGGGGGGAGGCAGGGGGCAGCGCCCGCCCCCCTCCCCCCGCTCCGAGCAG
>VWZY01006946.1:26777-38737 GCA_013399075.1 Chloroceryle aenea
AGTCCCGTGCCTTGTCCCCGGTCACCGTCAGCAGCTCGAGCAGATGAGTTTATCCCGGCGATAAAGACGATCACGAGGCCAGACAAGAAAGCAGCAGATCTTACATAACCACAAATCCGAGCCTGGCTCCTCTGACACATATATTATTTGCAACGTCTTAGATAACTCGGGCTTTAATATTTCAAGCAACCTGCTCCTTTGCCATTATTCTCTTCCGCCTCGCTGGGCCACTCGACATGAAAGCCAGAGAGCGGGCGAGGAGCGGGCGAGGAGCGGGCGAGGACTGAGAATTGATAACGGCATTAATATTTACAGAGTGCATTCTTGTTTAACCCTCCTAACAGCCCCGAGGGGATGGGGAAGGAGGGGGGGGAGATGGGCTGAGGCGTGCGGGGGAGCGGAGCCCAGCAGGATGATGCTGAGTAGGGGAAAACTCAGCCCCAGGGCTTGGGATGATGGGGTTCTTCCGAGCGTGAGCTTCAGTTTCCTAGCTAAAAAGGCAGATTGGGGGGGTGTAAAATAATCTTCAGCTTGGCAGTTTGGCTGAGGAAAGGCACGAGAGGGCGTGAGGTGAAGGTCCAAGCAGCCTGGCAAAGGTGGATGAGGAGCAAGGTGTGAGGAGCTGGGGAGGCTCCCAACAAGATCTAAACATTTATAGCGGGGAACTCCTTGCTGCAGGAGACCAGGGAAGTCACAGCTCAGGAACCAAGAGGCAAAAGTTACTCCTGAGCCATTAAACACCAACTCATCACCTCTGCAGCCTGCAATCATCATAGAATCGTTCTGGTTGGAAAAGACCTTTGAGATCATCAAGCCCAACCCTTAACCAGCAATGAACTCACTGCAGGCTGGAGAAAGATCTTGGCAGGTTTCCCACATTCCTTTGTCTTCCCTTCCCACCTCCCAGGAAAAAAAAGAAGACCCTGAAGTGCTCCAGCTCTTTTGGTACAGCTGCTCTTGGAGGGGTGAAAGCAGGAGGATAGACAAGCTGATGGACTTGGGTAACATGTGTGGACCTCTCTATCAACCTCCCTGGTCAGCCCAGCTGCCTGTGACACAGCCAAGGGACACCTGGGTTGCTCTGGATCAGGGCTGATGCAGAAGCTACTGCAGAAGTGTGTTAGACTCACATCCGTGGTGATGTTCAAGCCACCCCAACGGGGCACTGAATAATTCAAGCCTGAAAAAATTAAGGACAGCGTTTCTCAGAACTTTTAGTTGCACTGCAGCCTCTGATCAATCCTGCCACAAATTTTTGCTGCTTTTGTCCAAGGGCTTATTTATTTTTCATGAGCCCAACTCAACCAAGTGCTTGTGCTGTCGTTCGTCGGGGTGGGGATTGGACCTGTGAGACCCCAAGGAGGCGATGGATGAGGATGCTGCTGAGGATGCAGCAGCTGGGGGTGGCAGCCCTCACAGGAGGACAAAGCTGATCGGGGGTTGAAACAGATTCAAGCTCCTGGAGAGGTTTCTTGTCACCACCACCAGATTTCACCCTCCTGGTGGACTTTGTGCCTCGGTTTCCCCTGTCCACAAATCTGACTCCTTCCAGTGAGTCCACGCAGCATCTAGAAGGCCACCAGGTCTTTTAACTTGCAGGTAGCCAACAGCCTGTGCAGTGCTGCAGCCTCCAGTCAGGAGCTGCTTGCCAGAGCCCTGGGACAAGCTGGATGATTGCTCAGCTCAAGGCAGTAGGTCACATCCTGTGCGAGGCTGTCCCAGCCATGGAGGGGCTGAGCACCAGATGGAACAGCTCCCTCCATCCCACTTCCCAGCACCGTGAGGGTGGGAGGGCTCCAAGGAAATGCATCCAGCAGTTAAAAAGAGTTTAAATAATGGCAGAGACAGGGAGAGTCAGTTTTGGTGTGTTCCCAGGAGAACAAATTCCTTCAAATCACTCTGTAGAAAGACCTGCCAGGCCTTCAAAGGTCTTTCTGAGGGAACCTGATCACACCCACCACTGGCCACGGAGCCATGTGGAGACCCAAGCTCATGAAGCCCAGGAGATGCACTGCCCCCCAAAAAGGACATTTCATGCCTCTTTCAAGGGAAATCAGACTGGTTCCTGAAGAGAATGGAAAGCTCAACTGGAGGGAACCATTCTCCAGCACTGAGCATCCTGGTACCAGAATCCCCAGACACTGTCCCCAGTGCCTCAGCTCTGTACTGAACAAGGACCTAAACTTCTCATGCTCTCCATGGCAAACTAAGTGCCCTTTCACAGGCTACGTGCAAGATGCTGCCTTCAGGAGGGACACAGGACCATAAAACCATAGAACCATTTATGCTGGGAGAGACCTGTCAGGTTATGGAGTCCAATTGTCAACCCAGCACTGCCAGGGCACCCCTGACCCCTGGCCCTCAGCACCACAGCTCCACGGGGGGCTTGGAAACCCCTCCAGGGGTCATGGGAATTCTACCACATGCAAGATCCCGATTGACAACACTCCTCAGAAAGCCACCTCCCTTGGGGGTGTCCCAGATGAGCCCATCACTAGCACCACACAGCATCGCCTGGGTGATCAGGACCTCTGGCAGGATGGAGACAGAGAAGGTTGGTGGCAATGTGACAATTGGTTTGAAGGGTGTTTTCCATCACATGACTGAAATACAGCTCTGGGCTTGGCTCCTGATAAGGGATTTCTTCAGCCTGGCCCTTGAAATGTGTCACCCATCAAACTCCTCCTCACCCCCAACACACTGTGTCCCAAGATCAGCTCAAATCCCAGAATCCCAGCATGGTAAGGGTTGGAAGGGACCTCTGGAGATCATCTGGTGCCACCCCCCTACTGAAACCCCCAACCCCAAAGATACCTTGACCTCACAAGACCAAGATAGTCCCTTTTAGCCATAGCCTGGCAGTGCTGGGTTAACAGTTGGACTCCATGACCTTAAAGGTCTCTTCCAACCGAAACAATTCGACGATTCTAAGTTATTACTGAGAGCTCAAGATGCTCATGGACTATTTTAAGTGGCCCATCTGTCGCTGGGGAAAGCACAGCTCTCCATCAGCAGAGCAGCAGGAGCCGACGAGATGGGAGGTGGCACTTCCTCGGAGAGCACATGGCTCATGGGAGCAGCCATGCCCTGCGGGATGCTGCTCCTCTCCTCCGCCTGCCTCCGGGGATGCCAGCTCAGTGCAGGAGCAGTCTCCTCATTCTTCTAATGTCTGGGTACAGCAAGGCCCTCAGAACAGCTCAGGGTTCCCAGCAAAGGTCATTTTCTCCAGCTGGGATGTTAAATCCGCATCAGGCTTAGTCGGGAATGTTTGGAGTCACCAAAACCTCTGCTGGTCTGATGGTGTCTGCCAAACACTGGGTTACATGGAGCAGAGGAGTTGGTCGATCCACCTCACGGTGGTGTTTCCCACGAGGGCAGCCATGCTGATGGCTGGAGGCTCCTTCAGCAGCTCCAAGCTGATTATCAAAGAATGGTTTAGGTTGGGAAACCTTTCCATGGCTGGGAAGCTAAAATGACAGTTTCTAACACAAGTGTGTTTTCCTTCCTCTCCTTTGTCACCCTGGAGATGTTTCCAGCTTAAAGGACACCAAAGCTGCACAAGCAACACAACCTACACACACCTGGTGGGGTTCTTCTACCCGAGTGTAACCAACACCCCAACCTCCCTCTGACCACCTCACCTCACCAAGACCTTTGCTTATCCCAAGGAGGCTTCAAAACCATCCCCCACATCCTACCTCGGTGAGGGTGGAGGGGAAGGCCACCTCGTGCAGGTAGAACTGAGGCACGCACTGGAAGGTGACAGTCAGCACAACACCCAGGCAGCCGAGGTGCAGGCGAGCAGCCTGGAAGATGTCCACGTTGATGGACTCGGAGCACTCCAGGATGTCCCCCGAGGCCGTCAGCAGTGTGAGTGCCACGACCTGGTGAGAGGGGATGGAAGCTTCAGCGAGCATTCAGCGTGTCCTGTCTCCTTGCCAAGGCTTTGCACCCATCCAGAACTTAGGGGAGGGGGTAAACAGGGAGACCCTGGTACCACGAGCATCATCTCAGGGTGCTTTCTGCTGAGCTCGCCTCCACCAGACCCTCTCCTGCCACCTCTGATGTGGTGACATAAAAGGGTTCTTCTCTCTCTGGGGCTGGTAGGAAAAGCCATCAAATAAAGCAGTAAAACTCCTCCAAATGACTTCACTTCTCCATAACCATTGGTGAAATCACCATAAATTATTTGAGTTATGAGCAGAGGGGTTTCATAAGCATCTAGTTAAAAATAGACCTGAGCCCTGCAGAGGTTTGGGTTGGGGAGGTTCCACTAGAAGAAGAATTTTGTTTTCCTTTCAGTTCTGACCTTATTCATTGATTTGAAGACCATGAAGCACAGAGAAGTTTCAAGATGGATTATGGCCTAGCTGGCAGATGAGGAGGTCCCGTTGTGTGTGGAGAGCTTGGCAGACCCTATACCTCCATCCTGGGAAAACCAGACCCCCCCTTGCTTGCAACGTGCTCCTTCCCCAAGGCTTGGCACACCAGAGCCAGACCAGGTGATGGCACAGCTCCCCAAAGCCCTCGAGAAGCTGATGTCCATGCATCAGCACGCTCCTGCCTCGTGTCTCACCTGGGTGGGGAGGATGCCGTGCTTGATCCCAGTGTTGTGCGTTCCCGTCCCAATCACCCCAGCCGCTGTCACCTCAGAAACAGCTCCTAAGCTGGGGAAAGATCAAGGGGCTGGGTGAGAACCTCCATGCCAAGCATTGCACACCACGTCTAGATGCTGCAGAGTGATCCCTGGGATATATCCCTCTGCTCCAAAGTGCAGGGTTCTCCACCCTTTGGGGTACCCTGCAGCAGTGGGGGGGTTTGTTGGCCATGTCTGCACATCTCCCTGGGCCAGTTCTATCAGGATGCTGCTGTAGTCCGTGAGGAGGAAGAGGCAGGTGATGAGTGCAGGTCACCACTGTTAGCTCAGTTCTTTCCCATCTCACAAGTTCCCATCTCTCCCCATCAGCCAGGAGTGGCTCACTGAGGTGGAGACATCCCCCCCCTTATCCTTCAGAGCAAGGGGTGAGCAACTTGGGTTTCCCTCAGAAACATCCCTGTGGACCAGGGCTGGAAGCAGCATCCACAAGCAGAAGGTCTACAGATGAAGGTCCATCCCTCCAGTGATAGCCAAGGTGGGGATGGTGAAAAGTCAAAGCTCTTCCTGACATTTCCCTCCAATACTCCAGCTTCCAACAGCAGGGGAACAGGGACCTCCTCACCCAGGCAGGGTTTCTGTGACCATTGCAGCCCCCAGTGGACCCCTCCTCCACGATCTCCACCCACACCATTGGCCATCTGCTCAGGTAGGGCTTCTTTCTCCGAACCCTCATCCCAGCCCTGGCCAAGGCTCTGACAGACTCATCACTTCTGTCGACAGAGGAGGGTGGGTATTGAGCTGGACTGTAATTAAAGAGCAAGTTCTTCCCAGGGGGCAGCAAATGAAAGAGATTAAGTGTGAGAAATGGTCTCCAAGGGCATTTCCTTTGCCAAACAGTATCCAGACCTGGTTGTCTTCAAGCCAGAGGTCCAAGCAAGACCCCAAGGTCTTACACCCCAGCTGTGGAAACCTCCGGTACCAGCCCAGGCTGAGGGAGATGGGCTGGAGAGAGCCCTGCAGAGAAGGACTTGGGGGTGCTGGGAGGAGCAGCTGGAGCTGAGCCGGCCCCGTGCGCTGGCAGCACAGCAGCCACTGGCAGCCTGGGCTGCACCCCCAGCAGCGTGGGCAGCAGGGGAGGGATGNCCCACCCAAACCAGTCTGGGATTCTGATTCTATGAAGACATCAGCTGCAAGGGAGAACCACACGTGTTGGAGGCAGAGGGTTCAGCTGTGATCAGCTCAGAGCACCCCAACCTCAGCCTCCACATTGCCCTGGACCCATCACTTCTTCTTCTGGGGACAGCAGACATCCCAAAGCAAGAATAAGGAAAGGACCAGCCTGGTGGCAACAGGGAGAATAATAAATAAGGTTGCTGTGAGGATAAAGTCTCCCCTGGTCCAATCTCCTGCCCTGAGGCAGGATCAGCTACTCCATCATGGCCCTGTGATCTACAGGACCCCAGAGGAATCTCAAATGCTGAATCAAGCAGCCCTAATCTTCCATAAAAGCTCTTCAAACATCCCTGTTTGTCGTGTCCCAACTTTTTATGGACACCTGGCATGACACCTAGGGAGGGTCCCATGCATGCGTCCCACTCACTTGGCCAGAGCCAGCCCATGCTTGCTCAGCTCGACGTTCAGATCCAAGAGGAAAATCCCGCCTTCCACTGTCACTTGCTGCTTCTCCTTGTCCACCTGCAAAGGACGGATGGGATGGGAGAGAGGAGGCTCAGGCAGCTCAAGGGAGAAACACCCCATGGACAACATCTCTGCTCTTCCCAACGGGAACATCTGTACAGGAGAGCCATGTACCACGAGGACCTGGCTCCATCCTGAGCCCTCTCAAACCTCCACCCAAACCAAACCTCATCCAACCCAGTGGTGCCACTGGTTCCTGCCTCTGGTCCAGACCCTGCTCCCCTCTGCTCTGCCCAGTCTCAGGTGCAACCTCTCCCAGAACTTCTCCCAGTTGTGTTGGTCGATGCAAGGGAGAAGACACCCTCCAGCACAGCTCTACCTTCAGCAAACCTCTTCTCTCTGCCCCCCTGCTTTGCTCAGCTTGCTCCTGGTAGAAGAATTTATTACCTTTTGGAGCTGCTCCTGAGACAGGGCTGCCAGGAAAGGACTTATCCTTAATTAGTGCTTGTGGTTAATTACCAGTAATGATCCAGCTCTCCAGAAGTGCTGCTAGAATCACAATGGTTTCCTCTTCACATAGCCTCAGTGGCCACAAGATATGGGGCCACCATGCCACCTCCCAGAGCCTCTCTCACCTTGAGGACCCTGTTCATCTTCCCTGTCTGGATCATGAAGTCATCAGTGCAGGCGATGTCTGAAGGAGAGTGACCTCCCCCCACCACCTTCACCCTCTTGTTCCGCTGCCTGGCCATCTCCAGGATCTGCAGAGACAAGGGGTGGCCCTGAGCATCCAATATCTCCCTCAACATCAGGGGCTAAGGGAGGTGCCAGAGGCACCGTGAGACATTCCGAGCTAAAACCTCAACATCCATTTCCTTGGATAACTCATCATCTGGGGTCAAAACCACCCCTGGCACCCAGACACCACCTAAGACAGCCCTTGGGGTCATCCTTGGGCATTGGCCTAGATGACCTTTAAAGGTACTTTCCAACCCAAACCATTTTTATGGTCCTGAAAGAGGCGATGCCCACCTGAGACACCATAAGGTGCCACCAGACTCCCACCCCAGGGCAAGCAGGGCACCTCAGAAGGGTATCAGGTGTTGATGCTCTCAAGGAACAGAGTCCAACCAGAGCCAGGGGTGTTGGTTTTGTTCATCTTTTAGGTGTCTGGCCCATCTGCTGGAGAGCATGTGCCATTCAGTAGGATGGGCCATCTCCCAGGGCTACGGGAAGACCTCGTGCTGTCACCATCTGTGACCTCTCTGACTGGACGAGATGGAGAATCACAGCCCTTCCTGGCCTGTCCTCCTCTTTCATTTCTAACAGGTTGGCTTCTGGAAGCACCCTTCTTACCTCCCGGATCTCCTCCACCGAGGTGGGTTGGAAGTACAGCTCTGGAGAGGAGCCATAGGTCTTGGCCCAGTTCTGGAACTTGAATCCTCCTTGGCCATGAACCTGCACCAAAACCAGGAAGAAGAAATCAAGTGCCACCCCTGCTTTTCCACACAGCCCACCCTTCCTCTGCCAACACCATGGTACCAGAGCCAGGTTTCCAAAAGGATTAGTTTATGGACACAGAGATTCACCTCAACCCCCTGAGCCCATAGACCAGAGATGTCTCCACCAGAGCAAGTCAGCCTGAATCCTTTTGCAGTCAGCTGGGAGAAGCTGGAGGATCCCATGGGCTGCTTGAGGCATCTCCCTTGAGCTCAGCCCATCCCTCTGCTGGGCTTCTTTTGGCTTCTTCTGCTCTGGGGTCTTCTCAGACAGGTTCTCAGCACCCATGGGCATGGCCTCTTGTCCTTGTGTACCTTGATGACCTCACCATGAGGGGCTGACTGGGACCAAGGTAGGACCTCCTTCCAACCTCAGCCATCTACCCTGAGACACTGTCCCCAGGCCTGGCATGAAGGGGTGCAACCAAAAGACCTATCCTAGCCCAGCCTGGAGAAGAGAAAGCTCTGTATCTGAAGAGGCTACAAGAAATCTGGGGAGGGACTTTTTCCAGTGGCTTGTAGTGACAGGATGAGGGGCGATGGCTTCAAACTGGCAGAGGGGAGATTGGGATTGGGAATGAGGAAGAAGTTCTTCATTCTGAGGGGGGTGAGAGCCTGGCCCAGGCTGCCCAGGGCAGCTGTGGCTGCTCCATCCCTGGGGGTGTTCAAGCCCAGGTTGGGGGGGGCTCTGAGCACCCTGCTCTGGTGGGAGGGGTCCCTGCCCACGGCAGGGGGGTGGAATGAGATGATCTTTCATATCCCCTCCAGCACAAACCACGCTGTGATTTTATGGTCTCCAGGCAGAGGTTCACCCCAGGCAGAGCATCCCCAGGTTGGTTTGGATGGATCCTGGTTGGAGGGGACAGTTTCTCCCTGGCCTCAGCTTGGGCCAGGAAGGACCTGGCACAGGGCTTGCACTGAGCCCCAGAGAAGAAGATGATGAATCCTCCTGGATCCAAAGTGCTGCCCCACCAACACACACCTCATCCCACCTTGGCTGCAGGGGGGTGATTTATTCGCTTATCACCTCCTGGCGTCTCCTTCCTCCCCTTCTCTCCACCCTCCTCTCCATCAGCAAACCCTCTGCCTTCCACCTTCCCACCCAGGCTCCTTCCTCTGACCTCACAGCTCATTTTCATTCTGTCTCGGATGGGTTCAGCTCCCATCCAAAGAGGAGAACCCCCCTAAACTGGTCAAAATCCTCCAAGGATGCAGAAAGACCTCTCCTTGGGGTGTCTGCAGCACTCTTCCCCTCTGCCATCCCCTTCCCCCACCACCCCAACCCCCCCAGGGGCTTGGGCAGGGCAGGGACAGCCGATGGCCCATCACCCTGCCTAGGGAGGTGACACCACCTGGAGCCAGGGCCATCGGGAAGCTATTGCAGAGAGCTCAGATAGCAGCAAGGAGCCCTCAGGGCTGGGGGGAGGTGGGGCTGGGGCTGCTCCACAGCATCCCCCATGCAAGTTAAAACCAGGAGCTGGGCTGTGAGGGGGAGAGAGATGGAAAAAACTAGGGAAAAACACCAACCCAACACAAAAAATGGAGGGAAATGAAACCCCAAGGGTCAGGAAACCCAGAAGTCCAGCAGTCAGAGCCTGCCCTGATTTATCCAGGGAATGTCTTGGCTTCCCTCCCCTCTCTTTTCCCAGCCACCTTCCCGATTTCTCATCAGGGTGACGCTGGTTATTAAAATCCACACCAAAGTTGGTTCTAAAACTTTATGTTCCCATCAGCCCTGACCACGGTGCTCGGCTCCAGGCCACCTGCACCACCCTTCCCACCCCAAAAGCTGAGGAATACCCCTTGGCTTTTCCTCACCATCCCGCTGGCCTCTCTGTGAGATGCTGCTGGAGCAAGAAGGACCCCGTCTGATCCAGCACCGAGAACACGGGAGATTCCTGGCTGGTCCGAGGCTGGCAGAGCTTCTTCCTGGCCTGAGGGTCAATGAGGAGCTTTTCTCCAGGCTGGAAGGATAATGAATAACAGCCCTCCCCTCGGGATTTGCCTGACTCCCTGGGGGAGGAGAAGGGCTGAGCCCTTTGCTCCTGCCTGGTGGAGCAGGACCCGGCCATGGATTTGAACCTGGGGCCCCATCTCCTACAGGGATGCTGCAAACTCTGGTGGTTTGAGGAGCCAGATGCTTCAGGAGGTTTTGGGGAGAAATCGCTTCCCTGTTGGGGGTTCTGGCTCTGCAGAGGGGTCCCCTCAACCTGCAGCCTTTGGGGTGGGGGTGGAGGGGACAGGGAAAATGCCCTGCTAGGTGTGGGGGGACCTTCAGAAGAGTGGGGTGTTCAGGCAGAGGGGGATGTGGTGGCCTCACCGCATCACCACACGCAAAACGTGCAGTGGGGGCTGGTGTCCCACACCCTGCACCCCAAACTCGCTCCATCATCCCACCCGGAGCAGAGCTGGGGGATAAGATCCAGCCATCTGANGACCTCTCCTTGGGGTGTCTGCAGCACTCTTCCCCTCTGCCATCCCCTTCCCCCACCACCCCAACCCCCCCAGGGGCTTGGGCAGGGCAGGGACAGCCGATGGCCCATCACCCTGCCTAGGGAGGTGACACCACCTGGAGCCAGGGCCATCGGGAAGCTATTGCAGAGAGCTCAGATAGCAGCAAGGAGCCCTCAGGGCTGGGGGGAGGTGGGGCTGGGGCTGCTCCACAGCATCCCCCATGCAAGTTAAAACCAGGAGCTGGGCTGTGAGGGGGAGAGAGATGGAAAAAACTAGGGAAAAACACCAACCCAACACAAAAAATGGAGGGAAATGAAACCCCAAGGGTCAGGAAACCCAGAAGTCCAGCAGTCAGAGCCTGCCCTGATTTATCCAGGGAATGTCTTGGCTTCCCTCCCCTCTCTTTTCCCAGCCACCTTCCCGATTTCTCATCAGGGTGACGCTGGTTATTAAAATCCACACCAAAGTTGGTTCTAAAACTTTATGTTCCCATCAGCCCTGACCACGGTGCTCGGCTCCAGGCCACCTGCACCACCCTTCCCACCCCAAAAGCTGAGGAATACCCCTTGGCTTTTCCTCACCATCCCGCTGGCCTCTCTGTGAGATGCTGCTGGAGCAAGAAGGACCCCGTCTGATCCAGCACCGAGAACACGGGAGATTCCTGGCTGGTCCGAGGCTGGCAGAGCTTCTTCCTGGCCTGAGGGTCAATGAGGAGCTTTTCTCCAGGCTGGAAGGATAATGAATAACAGCCCTCCCCTCGGGATTTGCCTGACTCCCTGGGGGAGGAGAAGGGCTGAGCCCTTTGCTCCTGCCTGGTGGAGCAGGACCCGGCCATGGATTTGAACCTGGGGCCCCATCTCCTACAGGGATGCTGCAAACTCTGGTGGTTTGAGGAGCCAGATGCTTCAGGAGGTTTTGGGGAGAAATCGCTTCCCTGTTGGGGGTTCTGGCTCTGCAGAGGGGTCCCCTCAACCTGCAGCCTTTGGGGTGGGGGTGGAGGGGACAGGGAAAATGCCCTGCTAGGTGTGGGGGGACCTTCAGAAGAGTGGGGTGTTCAGGCAGAGGGGGATGTGGTGGCCTCACCGCATCACCACACGCAAAACGTGCAGTGGGGGCTGGTGTCCCACACCCTGCACCCCAAACTCGCTCCATCATCCCACCCGGAGCAGAGCTGGGGGATAAGATCCAGCCATCTGATGGGGCTCATCTGAAGGACAGGCAGGGAGAGCAGAGTTGCAGGAGCTCTGCAAGCGCTCCCAGGGCTGCGCTTTGGTGATAAGCGAAGCCTCCCCGGGTCCCTCATGAAAGGAAGGGAGGATAACGAGATTTCTGAGCCAGCAAACTCAAGCAAGGTGACCTCCAGGAGCACATCTCCAAGCCCGGAGTGGTCAGGGAACCACCGTTGCCTTCACATGACAAGGAGATGCTCTTTGAGACTCAACCTTGGCAGTGGAGAGGGGAAGGAAACTGCTTCTTAATTAGGGAGCAGGAGCTGGACAACCCTGGAAGGACCTCAGAGCAGCTTTTTACCATGGGTCTCCACATCTCCAAAACTCCTCGACCATTCTGAGGCCCAGCTCATGTTTTCCTGGCTTCAGTGCAGGTGAATTAATGAACAATCCTCCAGCACACCTTCGAGCCCAGCCAGACACCAACTGGGCCAGTTGATTGGGGTCAGACACCTTCAGGGCTGCCCAGGTCCCAGCTCCAGCTCCAAGTGTTGTGCAAAGGTCATCAAAACGTCCAAAACCAAAGCCCGAGAGGTTGTTCAT
>VWZY01006947.1:765-18105 GCA_013399075.1 Chloroceryle aenea
GGGCGGGGGGCGAGTGGGAAGAGAAGGGCTTTCTGACACCGATCAGCTGGAGTTTATTTGGTTTCGTGCTCTTGGTGTTCAGAGAAACGTTTAAATTCCGAGTGTAAGACAAACAAACACAATAAACAGAGAGGCTACAATGTAGTTGGGCTCCAGAGTTGCAGCTTCTCATTAGCACAGTGGTCTTTTAAGACTGCAAAACGGAGTGGCCTGTTTGTCCTTGACAGGTTCACCCAGGCGGCCTTGTAGTGGCTGCATGTGTAGGACAAAAAGGGAAACACATGGAGAGAGAAGAGCAGCTCTGGACCTCTCTTCAGTGGTGGTGGACAGAACAAACTTGGTAGCTGAGCTCACTTAAATGGCTGGACAATGCAAGAGAGGTGATTTTGTAGAGAAGAGGAGGCTGAGCTGTTGAGCTGCTCTGTGCAAAGAAACGTTATTTTGGTTTGTTTCAAATTGCCAATTTCCCAGCTTAAGATCTTCTTTTTTTAGCTTGAGAAATCTGTTTTCAAGCTAGCCCCGCATTTTGCATTTGAAGGAAATGTGAAAGGCGAGAGCATGCAAAAAGCTCAGTGGTAGCAGTTTTGCTGAAGGCGGCAAAACAAGAACATTTCTGTAGAGCAGCAGCAAAGATTGTGAGAGAAGGGCACAGTAAAATGATACAATTCCAGATAGAAAACCTGGTTTCCCAAGGAGGCTTTTCAGTACCTGGTCAACAGGTTCCCTAGGAACAGTAATAATTTACTTTATCTCTCTGTATTTGTATGTAGTAATCAAAAATAATAAAAAAACCCCTACAATGTTTTGCATGTCAAAGTTTTGCAAATTGCTTCAAGGAGCTTCTCTTAAAACGCATTTAGATTCAGTGCAATTAATGCACCTTTCCTACAAGAAAAAAACCAAAAAAACAGCACACACACAAATGTAATCAACTCTCATACAAAGAGGATGTAAGTTGTGACTGAATAATTGGAAGAGGAAATTATAATTATTTTGGAGATGTCTTTTTATAATACCCGCATAACTGTGCAAAGTAAAGCTCAATATGCTGCTTTTCCAACCCAATCTATTCTATGATTCTAAAAGACATTAGATGTGCTGGCTTTAAATAGGACAGGGAGAAAAAGACCCCAGACTTCCACGTTACCTTTCATTTCAGTATATTTGTATTGGACTTGCAAGATTAAAAAAAAAATACTGGCACACTTTGACGGTTTCTGGTCTTTTAAAATATTTTTTAAAAACTGGTACAGCAACTAGATTGTGGATTGAGGTGGTTCTGTCCTGTTTTGTTGATATGCTCCGTGGCTTAAATAGGTGTACAGTGAATGAGAAATAATTTTGCATGTTTTTGCTGGTCGGCATATGCAAAGCATATTTTGTCAGGCTTATTTTAATATTGAGAAGTAAAAGTATTCAGGATTTTCCAACCTGGCTGCCTTTAATAGGAATGATTGGAGCCCTTGTCTTGTGCAAAGTATTTGTTTCCCTGCAGAACAAAGGGTCGTCTTATGGCATATTTGACAATAATTATGACTGAGAGGAGTACGTGATGTTAGAAGTAGTACAAATTATTGATATCGGTTATCGACTTCAGCTGACACCTCTCCAGCAGCTCTTCCCAGGGTTGAGCTTGCTGCTAGCAAATCTCTTCGCTTAAAAAATGCCTCGCACAAAATGTTCCCTTCTCTTCTACATTTCCTACCTGAATAATTGCTTCGTGCTCTCTGTTGCTTGTTGATAGAAAAGACTTTCCAGAAAAAAACTTTGCTGGCTTTTTCGGTTTCTTCGCGAGCTTGCCTTGTGCCCCGGCTGCCAGTGGCGGGTGCTGGCGACTAGGGGGAGCTCATCGCCCGCCTGATGGCGGCGCTGGCCCCGGCCCCGCCGCCGCCGCCGCGCGGGATGCTCTGCCCTCGGAAACAGCAGCCGCCGCTCAGCCAGTTCACGTTGCTGCAAAATGTTTTCCCTGTAAAGTTGTAGTATTGATTTTCATGCGAAGATCTGTATAGCGCAAGCTGAGAGGGCCTGTGAGCGAGACAAATCTATTTTTAGCTAAACCGCGGCTGATTAATTGACTCGGGTGGACAGGAGGTTTTAATTAAAATTAGTTTTTAACAGGTCCTTTTATTGGCAACTTGCAGTGTTTAAATTCTCGGTGTGTTGTTGTCAGATAGCGATCGGGTTAATGATACCTGTACGCGAGTGCGTGTCTGTGTGTGGGGGAGGAAAAACCCCACGGACATCTGTTTGGTCCACTGGACATAAGAACACAGAGCAAGGAAGCTGGAGTTCTAGGACAAGGTGTGTAGCAACAATGCACACATACACGTACATAATTTGGCATTAATTACAAAGCTGTGTGTATCCCTGCTAAGCGGATCTAATACTAGATAGTTTACTGTACTTTGATTCTCAGGCCCTTATAGCAAAAAATTGGCAGTTCCCACAAATGAAAAGAAACAATATTTTTTTTGCTATAAAAATAAAAACAAAACCACATCTGTCATGTAGAAGTTGCTGATGAGCAGCTCACAGGCTGCTCCACCAGGCTTGTGCTGCTGTCAGCTTGCGCGTCGCGGACAGACTTCAGTGGGACACTTTCTTCAACAATCATATAATTTCATGGTGTACACACAGAAAGCTTTGATCAGTGAATATTTATCTCACCCAGCCTGAGAAATTAATCAAGTTATAGTATTGTTAACATAGCCCAAGTGTCTTTTTATTTTTAAGGCGCAATATGTGGACGGAGGTTATTCCGTGACAGGAAAGCGTGCTTTATTCTAACCTGAAAGAGAAATAAATTAGGTCAGACAAAAGATCAGGGCTGTCATCGGCGGTACAAAAACCCTTCACTCTCGGGGAGAGAAGGCCAGCAATTTATCTGATGATTTCTATACTTCATTTAATGTTTGAATTGAGCTAGTTGGAAACTTATAGACAGCAGCCAGCTAGTTTGACAGACCTGTGAGCTGAAGAGCAGAGTGCTCAGGCCGCTGCTGATGCTAGTGTTCCCCAGCCATGGGGAAAACCTTCCCTTCTCCACTCTTGAAACCTCAAACTTCAGGAAGTGTGGCTTTCCTTCCATTCCATGACTGTTAACTTTTACCAAGAGAAACAACAATCCTCCTGTCCTCTTCCCCATTGCCTCTGCCCACCCAGCACATGCACACCCATGGTCCCCTTCTTTCCACTCCCTCCTCTGCCTCCCACCTGTCCCGCTCCCTCGGGTTGAAGCCCAGTGGAAAAGTCTCCCTGCAGAGACCTGCTACCCCAAAATGTCTCTCTGCTTCCTTGGTGGAGCATTTCTTTTTGTGTTGCAGTTGTCAGTTGAATTTGGTCACCCCGTGGTAGCCTCCAGAGAAATCACAAGGAAAAATAAATAGTCTGGGGGTTACTGGATGTTTTAAAGTTAGCAATGCCGTAAAAGTGCTTGGTGAAGGATCAGCACTGGCAGTAGATGGATTTACATATATATGTATCTTTTAACAAGGGAAGGAAAAGACATCAATAACTGTGTGCATTGATAAATGCATGATTCATTCAGCTGCTCTTACTACAGCACCTTCCTCTTTTGTGTTTATTTACTTTCTTAAAATGTATCAGGGCGGGCTGCACACCGTTCCTTGGCACCCACGGTTACAGCCTCAGAGGCAGTTTGAGTCTTCAGCTCCTGAACATCAGTTAAATTTGCTCACTGTCTGCCCTCCCTCCCAAAAAGCTGTTTCTTGCTCCGTAATGTAGACCCTTGCTGGAGCTTTAAGTAGCAGCTTCCTTTTTTTTTTTTTTTCTTTTTTTTTCCCCCCCTTTTCCAAAGGATATATAAAAAAGCCTAAAGCAGGCTATTCGAAAACAAATTAAAGCAGAGGGATACACTTCATGCGTTGCAGGCACGCGCCAGTAGAAGGGGGTTAGAAGAATATCATCATTTTACTGGCAAAAGTGACACCAGATCGGGGATTTGATTAATGGCACAGCATTCACAGGGACTTAGTTCTGTATTTTTGACATATGCAAGTCTTTTGTGTAGTTGCCTCAGTGCAAGAAATTCTGGTTTATTTTTTTTAATTTTTTTTTTTCCTGTAGCAGCTGATAATTTGTGTGTGTGCTGCATATGCCCAAGGTACTTTCCAAAGACTAAGCACTAGACAGCACAGTATAAAAAAGGAATCCAAAGTTAAGAGAAAGGAAAAAAACACACTGGTTTACTTAACTTTTTTATGACCCCTTTTACTAAGCCACTGGAAGAAGCCATAAATTCGCTGAATGTTATAATGAATATGCTTCAATGGAAGTAAAAAAGAAAAGGCTTAAGAAAATTGTGTATGAGCAACAGTGTGCCATAGACAATTGAGAAACAAATTCTCTTTTGAGCCTGATATTTAAGAAAAGAACAGAGCTGTTGTGTGTTTAATACATGTTCAAAACTAATTACTTAATTTTGATCATGCCTTTTTAATCCTCGGGTAAGAATCTGTGCTTCCAATATCCTTTTCTATGCCAGTTAAAAGCATGTACCCAAATAATGCTCCTTCTCCTTTTGTGGCACTGAGCACTCCTTTCTCTCCTTGGTTGTCGTTTAGTTTTAAATAAAACAAATGTATTCACTGGGGAACAAAGAATGCTTTTATATCACATCATCACATCCCATTTTATCTGCGGAGATTTACAGCTTCTACAGTCTATAGAAGAGCCTGTGCATATTCCACTCTCAAAAGCAGTAAATATTTTTTTATGAACGTAAAGTTTACTTAAGAGGAGACACGCCACTCCCTTCTTTAACACTGCCCATAGTTTCTGATGAAATAACATCTGACAAGTGCTGGACATTTGTGTAGATCCTTGGATATTCTTGGCTTTTGTTTCGTTTGTGTCCGGCGTGGTAATTGTGTCGTTTTCCTTCTGCTTCTTCCTAAACCCTGCTGCGCTGCCCAGCTCCTTGTGGCGGTGCTTGGGCTGGCTCCTGGCTCGCTCTCAGGTGTGTCCAGAGGGTTAAACTGCTGTCTGAGAGACTCGGGCTGCTCCTGCCGCTGCCGGAGGGTCCTGCAACTCGCGGCTGTGCGCGGGGCTCGCTAAGGCGAGTCAGTGAAACTGGTGATTGGCGCCTTCCCCCNTCGGGGGCTTCCCCACCAAGTTGCCTTTTTTGGCCAACACTGCCTCAGACTTTTATTTAGAAAACTATAAAATACTCTGGGCGATTGTTTGTCAGTCCTCGGAAGAATTAAAAACTGATGGCAGATAAGCGGTGCCTAGTACTGCTGAGCGTAATGCTGATGCAGGATGTAGGCATAAGCTCAGCTCTGCACCTTGCAGCTGCGGGGAGCTGCGAGGAGGCTCTGGAAACAGGTTATTGATAAACTTCGGCAAGGAGGAGCTGCGTCTCCTGCTTTGAGCGGTGTTAGCCTTTGTGCAGCAAGGATCCTGACACCGATCTCAGCGATAACCCAGCTAGAGAGCGTGCGATCTGAGCTATTTCCGTTAAGCATGTTGATGTTACAGTAAATGTGACATGTGGGTGTTGATTGAAGGGACAACATTTTCAGGCCTGCTTGGGGCCAACACCCTGAAGAACGAGTCACTTCTTTGTGCTCAGTCCCCAACTAGGCTGAGCTCTTTCTGGGTGTGCTTTCAAGACAGCAGCAACTGTGTGTGGGGAATGGCACGGCTGGTGCGCTGTGGCACGTTTGCGGGCAGCTTCTTTTTGCCACCCATACGTGGGTGCCAGCAGCCATGCCCCCACAGCAGACCTTGTGCAGCTCCAGATCATCACAGAGATGGGTGGCCCCTGGGGTAGCCTGTGTTTTTCCCCCCAGGTGGGCACAAGGGTGAGTGGTGTCTGTGGTAGGGTGCAGAGGCAGCCAGGGCACCCAGCAGCACCTCTGTGGCGAAGGCACAGGCAGTGCTCACCTTAACCACCCCATTATCGATTGGTGCAGACAGGAAAAAACTCTGGAGGGGACGTTTCACGTGCCACAGTTTGGCCTGACACCAAACTGATCCCTCTTACCCCTTTCTCTGCCTCCTTTTGATACTGCAACATGGGAAAAATAAGGAAGACAATAAGTTGGAAACTTTTAGATCCTGTCTTACCTTGGTTCTGCAGTGGAGTAAAAAGTAAGAAAATGAATTACTGCTTCCTGGACCCTGCTTCACCCAAACTCTGTCAACAGGCATAAATGGTTCTGTCCTTTGAGGCCTTGGAAATGATTTTTAGTAACAGTCTTTTTCACTGTTAATGGGTTTGATTTTGAGACATCTGACAGGCAGAAAGTAGCATGTGCATTCGCTTTAATACTGGGCTTGACAGTGTTGTTTGCATGGGGTACATATGCTCTAATGATGTCACCATGCTAAGGAAGGAACACTAGTGGTTTTGTGACAGTGCCTTAAAGGAATTAAGGAGTTTGTCCACTGTATTTTGGTGTGGTAGGCAGCCAGAGAGCTTGGAGATGCTGCTTAGAGTCCAGCCAGCAAGTGCAATGCTTTTCAAAGTAATGCAAATGATTTAGACTGTCCAGTTGCATTAATTTCATGAAGCCATCGGATAACAACAGTGTCACTCATGTCCCTGTAGATCACCCGTGTCTCAACTCGCTGTGCTCCTTGGGCAGGCAATGCCAAGGCAGTCCTCTTTGGAGGAATCTCTGTGTGCAGGGAAAATGCTGGGCACACCTTAACACACCTGGAAGAACCAGGGCACGAGTCCTGGCTGGAAATAGCTCGTTTGCATTTTTTTTTTCCTTTTCCCACGTAGGGAAGATGAGATGTTTTCCATTCTCCTTTTTTGTGTGGCTTGATTTCTCCTTCTTTAAAAAAAAAAACCTGTTCAGGAAGAAATACCCTCCTCCCCTCTAAACCCAGTTACCAACAAACAGCAATAAAACCACAGAGTTAAATTCAAATAACGTGAAGCGACTCATTTGAAACCCACAGACACAAGTGAAGTCAGAACTTTAGATTGAGACTGGCCTAAATTGCCCCATTGGTATTAAACTCCTTAAACAGCCTAAGATCTTGGCTGTTGTATTAAGCAGGCATGACCTGATGTGTTATGGGCTGGACTTGCAGGCTTTTTTCTCTTTTCCTTTGTGGCTTTTAAATCTATCCTGTAATGTTACTTGAATGTAGGTTTTTAATGGCTTAATTGAGTTGTCAATAGGAAGCCTTTTTTTTTTTTTTTTCAGAGTAAAAAAAAAAAAAGGCAAATAGACATGCACAAATGCATTTGAAGATTTGTTCAGTCTTTTAGTTTTCAGTCTTTTCTGTCTGTTTTCCATGTCCTGAATAAGGGTATGTAATACAGCTTCTGCATTGTTGCGTGTATAGCTGGTCTCATGTTTGGTGATTTATTAAGCTCAAATCAGACATAGAGTCGAGTAAAAAATCTTTTGATAGCTTGAGACCCAATTACTACTGATCACGAGGTCTTGGCATACCAAGGAAACGAAAAGCTGATTTTTGGTAATGTGACGACTGCCAAAGTATGAAGGAATACCAGATGTTATTTTAAAAAAGTGCCATTGCAGACTCCTTGGAAAGAGAGAGTGAGTGAGTGTAAGTGAATAGGCATATGTGAGTTTAGCTATTATTGAAATGAAGTATAGAACTGAAAAGAAAGAATTTGCAACAGTTTAGCTGTTCATAGCTCCTTCGTGTTTCCACAGACTCCTGGTCAGGACCCTTATCAAATGCAGCGGTTCTGCTATATTTTCTGAAGAGCACAATTTAAATCACAGTTGAAAAAAAAAAAATATCCTCACATCAAAAAGAGAATAAGGTTTATATTTGTGCTTTTTTTTAAAAAAAATGTTAAAATAGATTAATACCAAAATTCAGCCTTTATAATTTAAGAGACGTTCATTAATCTGAAAGCTTTGCAAGAATGTTAGGTGAAACTAGTAACAGGCATGGTTGCCCTCTGACACCTTTTTTCCTTACGACCCTTCATTCAGTTCCTGGTTTTGTGTTGTCTTTTCCAGCTCTTTGTCCCATCTCCCGCGTGTATCTACATGACTGTGTGTGCCTCCCTCGGTCTTTTTTTTTATTTTTATTTTTTAATATTTTGACACACTGCTCCCTCTTAGTAGGAATTCTCCCTAGAAATAGCATGCACACTTCTGAAGGACCCTTTTCACAGTCCTTTTCTTTTGGCTTTAGGATGATGTATATGTAATTGGTAATTAAAGGTGCAAGCGCTCTTCAATATAAACAATATTGGTCAATGTTAGATCATTAAAGGGAACGGCAGCACTAAATAATTCCCTTTTGCATTGTGACAGACTGTTTGCAGGCATCCGCTCCCTTTCCAGCAGTCCCCGTTCAGCACGGGGTTACAGTTACATTTTCACTAAGGCAAGGAGGCATCTTTTCATGATACAAATTGGTGAATTAATTACCTAGTATTGTCTTCAAACTCCTTTTAAACTTAGATTAAGGCAAAAAAGGTAATTAATGGTTTTCAGAATGAATATTGCGCTGTGTATACGGTAAGCTTGGTGCAAGTTAGTAAACCAAAGGCATCGCGGGCTCCAGCAGGATGGTCTGTGCTCAAGCACTTCTCTGGGGTCCCAGTACTTTTCACGCTGCTGGTGGTGCTGCTGCTGCTCTCTGTTTTGCTGTTAGTGAGCTCTGATGCAACTTGCAATACAGCTGGTGGATACACTGATCAGTTATTTATTCTGGAAGGTGACAATTGAGGCAATTATTTTTCTAAACTGCCTTTTTGAGGGCTCAACCATTTTTGTTGCCAGGTAATACATTTCCCCTTCTACCTCTTGCCTCTTTCCTATATATATATTTCTATATTTAATTGCAATTTTCTGAAGAATGGGACAAAATTACTTTTGTTTTTGGCCAGGAGGAAAATCCAGATCCGTGTTATAGTATCTGTTTGTCTCAGTCTTACTTCTTTGAGATATTTATGTGACTGGCTTTCTCCAGGAATTCCATAAGCAAACCGCTCGAGCTAGTAGTGAACATTTTTCTCCTGTTCCTTTAATCCTGATTCGATTAGAGGTCTCACTCACTCAAATACTGTTAGTTCCTCTGTTTTGTTCAGCCCAAATCCTATAGCCCTTGTAGAGGCAAAACGGCCTTAGGGAAAAAGCTGTGGAAATTTTGCCTGAGCAAAGACCAAAGTTTGTATGGTTAGGTAGTTACATGGCAGAACAAGAGAAAACAAACCAAAAGCCACATTTTACCCCAGAAATGGATTGTGAGCCATAATTATTTTATAATGTAAGAATTATCTTCTAAATGCTCATTAAAAATGCACTGTGTTTTATTAATTGTGAAATGAGAAATTACTTATTTCTTAGAAACTGATGCAGGTCACTCAGAAATACTTTCCCAGTTTTTGGGGTTAATGGTATGAAATCCATCACATCTGTGGACAAGATTTAAAGAAAAAACTTTTATTAACCTATATAGCAATTGCAGGGGTTTTTTGACATCAAGAAAAGAGAGTGGAAGATTTCAGGCTCAGGCAGTATTCTAGTATGTTAAATAAGTGCCTCATTCTCTTTCCCCCTGTACACACTTTTGAAAGCCCTCAACTTCTCATGAGACTGTATCCTACCTACCATACTCTTGCAAATAGTTTGCTGTAATTCATGCTGATGGGCAATCGTTTATCCTTGCTGGCGTCTATGTAATGGGGCAAGGTGGTACTAGTTTTGTATGCCATGGGGAGCCTGATCCTGCTTGTCTGGAGCACAGAAGCTTTCCTTCTCACTCTGAAATAGGAGGAGATGTTCGGGTGCATAAGCTTTGCTGGATGGGGCCTTGGCCAGATGGCTGGGAGATGCAGTGGGAATGAGAAGGTGGGATAAAAAGAGAGGAACTATTTCAGAAAGTGACTCGGGGCTCGAACATTTGCAAAATGGCTCTTTGCTGATATCCTTGCAGCACTGGCAGCAGTGGGAAGGAACTGTTAGGAAAACTATGCCAGGTCAGCCTTTCCATTTTGTTTCAGGCAGGCTTGGTTGCAAAATATATTGAAATTATTCTGGGAAAACAGAAAAGCTGAAAAATAAAAGAAAGATCTAATCAGGCTTGTCTTCTTCAGAGGGGTGGGGGGAGGCTGGGCCTCTTGTGATGCATCCTTCAGAGTCTGTTAACATTCAAAGCAATGTCTTTCTCTTCTTCCCTTGTCCCTTTCCTCCCTTTTTCTCCTTGTCCATGTAAAGCAGAGGCTGACCATGTGGAACCGGCACTCGCCGACGAGGATGAGAGCCTGGCAATAGCAGAGCCGGGTGGCATCAGCATCGCCGCAGGTGGGGCAGACCCCGACTTGTTAACCTGTGGACAGTGTCAGATGAACTTCCCGCTGGGAGACATCTTGGTTTTTATAGAGCACAAGAGAAAACAGTGCAATGGCACTGGTGGTGCCTGCTATGAAAAGAGCATGGATAAGAGCAGCCCTCCCCCCTCCTCACGCGCCGAGCTCAGGAAAGTGTCAGAGCCAGTGGAAATCGGGATCCAAGTCACACCCGATGAAGAAGACCGTCTTCTCACGCCTACAAAAGGAATTTGCCCCAAGCAGGAGAACATTGCAGGTACAGCATGTTTTACACTCAATCAACTGCCTAGGTAATCTTTTAACGAGAACCCTCTAGGACAGTGCCATGAAATAGAAGCTTCAGTAACACATCTCTATAGGAGCCATTGTTCTGGAGGATCCTCATGGCTATGCAGGGCTCTGCACGGCTGTTCCACCTCACATTTAATTCCGTGTAACTATCTGCAGAAGTCCAGCTCACGGAGGGAGAAGCCTCTTAGTCCCCTGGGAGAGCCAAAAGGCAGCCTGTACAGAAAGTTGGGAGAAAAGGAGAAAGTTAGGGGTAGAAACCATTTCAGGAACATCCTTAAGCTGGTAGCAGTGGTGGAGAGATAGGGGACTTTGGTAGGGTGTTCAGTTCAGTCCAGTTCAGATACCCTTTGTTACGTGCAGAGCCACGGAGGAGCAAATCCCAACCCTACTGAAATCAGTGAAAAAAACCTCTTCCCTTGGACTAGAGTGTGAAGACAATCTGGTTGCAAGGGATAAAGCAGCAGTTCATTTTTCTTTGCTTGGTTCTTCTGCTGGGGTAGACGTCAGTTTCCTGGTCTGCGTTGCTGCCTGTGCTGCCTGTCCCGGGTCTCTGCAGATGGCTGGAGTTGGGTGGGCAACATCTCCACTCACATACACGTCCTAAACGGGGCTTTTGAATGCGCAGACAAGAGCACAGGCTGGCCCGGGAGATAAGATTGCAGGCATTTCCTTTTCTAAAACTCTCGTACATGATGCAGTTAGCATTTCCTCGGCACAGAGGTGGGCGGGTGGGCGTTGGTATCCACCTGGGCCAGCTGCTTTGCAGCAGCTCCTGCAGAGCGCCTGGTGTGGGGCCACTTCCCTCATGCAGTGCGTCTCCACTCCGCAGTGGTGAAGGGAAGGCTCTGCTCCCTGCTAGTGAGTGGGGGTTTCGTGTTACACGGCAGGATCTCCCATCAGATGGGCCTTTCTTTTTGTTCAAATCAACTGTATCCCATACAGAAGATCAGTGGCAATTTATCTTTGCTGCTGCTATGCCAGTTTCTCTAGAAGTTGTCCAAGGGGACTGGATCTGACAGTCCAGGATCCTGCCTGTAGTAAAGATGTTCCCATGAGGGGATCCACAGAAAAATTGTGAGAGGCTCCCATCTTTACAGTTGAAGCTTAAGAGATTCATGCTTTTAACACTGGAGATCTCTGACTCAGTTCCCAGCATCCCTGATGGCTTTAGCTGTCATATAAATGAGGATGTGGGCTTTGAACTGCTGCAGTCTTCAGATCTCCAGACAACCTTCCTCTTAAGAGAGGGCATATGCCACCCATCAACTACAGCATGGTCTTCAAGGCATCTTTTTTGGGTGCAGTCACCATCTTGGCATGGGGCAGCTGATAGCTTTGGAGGTATCAGCAGTGGCAGCCTGTGCTGTAGCGTTGTAAGCAGCCCTGCTGTAAGACCCGACCCTGTTCTTTCCCCATCCTTTTCCAGCTTTCCCCATCCTTTTTCAGTTTTCCTCATCCTTTTGCATTTGTGAATGCATTTCTTGGCAGAAATGACTACCTCATGGGGTAGCAGCTTTGCTGGCTAGATTTCCTTCCCATTTGAAAAGTATTCAGGACCCTCTCCTCCAGTCTGCTGAAGGCCTCTTGAGTGGTGCTGAGCACTCTCAATGGCTGTTGAACTCTGTGCGAGCTGATGGCACTCAGCCCCTTGCAGAGAGTGCCCAGTGCTTAGTAAGGCTGGTCCAGGAGACCTGTGCTGTAGTTGCAGCCCAGATCTCACCTCTTATCAATCTGTGCCCAAGTTCAGTCCATAGTGGAACACCTCAATGGCTGTACTCAGTGCAGAGGCTGCCGTCCTATCCCAGCTTCTGGGGAACAGGATCAGTATAACTACTGCTTTTGCCATTACAGAGGGAGGTGGTGAAGGGGATGTTCACATGTGGAAAAGGCATAAAAAAAAATTTAAAAGCCAATCTGGAGCACCTAATCTCTTTCAGATGAAACTGAATATCAAATGAAAATATGTAGAAAAGATTTTGAATTGAAAAAAATAAAAGGGTTTATCATTTGATTGGCATTTTCTCAGCAGTGCATAGAGATAGGGACATCCACTAAATAGTGCAGTAATAATGCTTTCTCAATTAGGAGCCCAGCTCCAAGATAAAAAGGTGCAGTGTCCTTCCATATTTTTTTTTAATAGCAGCGGATAGTTTTCAATAGTAGGATAAAAGCCTCACATTACAGCCATGGAGGGTAGCCATGAAAAACCCACAGAAGTCATTCACTGGAAAGGCTTTAGTGGGATATACCAAACCCCTTATTTATATTTCAATAGAAAGGCTTTCTGCATTAGCCAAGAAAATCAGAATCTGCATTTAACATTAAAGGTATTTCCCAGTGAGCGGCTGTAGAGCATTGTTGTTAGATTTGTTAAAAAAAGAGACTAAATACGATTTCATAAAAGGGAAACTTAATCTCTAAGGCAGCTTTCTCCCACTCTGCCACCCCCTCCCTTTATTTTTTTATTTTTTTGGTAATAATGCAACAGCCTACAGTATTTTTACTTTATATGTGACGAAAGATATTCTTAGCCTTTCTGTACTGCGACAGGAAGAATGAATTTCTTTATTCCACCAAGAAATATGTAAAATAATCCCTTAGAAGTATGGGGAGATATGTTTGTTCAAAGCATTTAAAATGTTATTTTAATCAAAGGCACAAAACACTCTACATGCTGTGTCAGCTAAAGGAGACCATTACATTTTAACAGCAAATCATGCTCTTTTCCTCCCTCCTAGCCAGCCCCCCCCCCTTGAAACGAACCTTCAGTAGCTCAAATGTATAAAGTAATTTAATATGGTGGAAGCATTAATTATTTTGGCTTAATTGAATTCTGAGGACTGCAGTAGTTGCATTTTTGTAGACAAGCTCTGTTTATTATTTCTTTGTGTAGATTAACAGTAAAGGAAACATAGATAACTTTCAGTTATTTATTGTAAAATAAATGTGTCAATTCATGTGTAAAGCAAGCTGTTCAAAGATAATTGAGTCTTTATATTTGAAGAGGGAAACCAGAAATCACCCACTCGCCACTTCGGCTCCCTGAAATACGCTGCCACCACTGCTGCCCTCAAATAGGTTTCAGCTCCTCTCCTTGATCTCGTGTTATTTTTGTAGATCTTATTTGGTCGAAATGATTTGTGCAACATTCTGCAGTGTGACTAAGCCGCCAAATCTTACAGCTTCCCGTGGCTGAGTGGAGTGAGGGTACGTCAAGCACTGAGCTTGGCTCTGCCACTGCCTCTCTCTTCCCCCTGGGCATGACGATGTTGCGATGAAGCTTTCTGACGAGCGTTCACCCTTGCTCAGGGTGCTCTGGAGTCCTGAGGTCTTTTCCTCTTTCTTTCTTTTTGCCTTTCTTTCCTTATTTCTTGGTATCTCTGCTTGCACTGGTCACGGAATGCCCCTTGGCCACTGCTTTGAGGGAGGCAGGTATAGCTCAGGAGTCTGCAAAAATTTGCATGCTCATAATGCCAGTCTCTGACATTTCTAGGTACAGGTGGAGACAAAGGCGACTGTATCTGTGCAATCAGCTTTTATGGCCGGATAATGAAGTCTGTCATCTTTCCCCAACTAGTAACTTGCAAATCCATGCGTTTTTAGGTGTTTTCCCTTAGCTACCTCTGTCCATAAGGTGTGAGGTAGCATGTTCGATGGCACTGAGAGGACCTGACTTGCTTAGGAGCAGTTTGTCCTGTAAAATTGTGGGGTTTTTTTTTCAACTTGGCTGACCTGTTTGAAAATCAGTTCTGCTTCTCGTACAGAGAGTGTGATAGTACCACAGAGATGTACCAGATTGTCACACAGCAAAACACAGCCAAGCCAATGAGTTGGCTAGGAGTTATCAGTTGTTACTTCTTTCACTTCACCGCTGGAAGATATTTTGGAAAAAATTAGACGACTGTTGCATTTTATACCTCTTTTAATCTTTTGTGTTTATCAGATTTTGAACATACCCAGGTGATCTGTCTGGATGAAAAAGGCCCTGGGGAGGTTGCTCCTGCTGTCCCTTGACATGGCTCTCTGAAATGATCCAGATTAAAGAAAAAATATCAGTCAGCTTGTTTCTAATGCTGGATGGTTTCAGAGTACCCTGGCAGAGGAGGGAGCCTTGGTGGGGCGGGCACCACTTGGAGCAGACCTTCTTCAGCTTCACTGCCTGGTCTGCATGCTCCGGGCAGCATACCCTTGTGGAGAGAGAACCACACCAGCAGCAGGGACTCAGCAGAGTGTGTAATAGACATCTTTTCTGTAAAGATGGTGCTAGGAAAGGGGAGGGAGTTGATTTGAATTCCTTGTTGATCCTGTCCTGGCCACCAGTGCTGGTCTCCATACATTATGTTCTTGAACTAGATGTGCATCGTGAAAAAAGGCTCCCTGACAGAGGCAGGATTTAAACACAACCCCTGCTCCACGAATGTTCATTTCAGGCTTTTGAATGGTAAAACTGCCAGTGAGAGAAACTAAATAACTCGCATGTGCTGGAAGCCAGAGATAAACACCGCCGCAGGTTGCCATGAAATAGGCTATTTGATATATTTAGAATTGTTATTTTTCTCCAAATTAAGATTAGTTAAATCCATGTGTGTTGTGTGAGTGATTGTTAACTCAATGGCATGGATTATCCTTTTTTCAAATCATGACAGCTAATTATTATTGCTGTCTACCCTGAGACATTCACTTACAATGTACCATTATGGACCCGTGCACCCATATTAACTCTAGGACTCAGACAGCCATCGTGATGCCTTTACATGTGAGAGGAGGGAAACATGAGCTGAAACAACCAGAGGCTGCTGGTGGCAATGTTGGGCAGGTTGGAAGAGGTGTCCTGAGCAGTGTGGAGCTGGCATGGGGGACATCCCTTTCCCGAGGACGCCATGGCACTGGGTCCTGCTGCCAGCATCTCCCCAGGGTGGTGGGTCTTGCAGGAGTGACTTGTCAAAGCCAGGCTGGGAAAAAATATGTTTAGAAGAAGGAGTTTCCACAAGTGTATGTTATCAGTACCTGAGGAACTCAGGTTGTAGCTGAAACCCTTTTCATAAGGCTTTTCCAGGCTTGTTTCTTCCTTTGTGTTTGCCAGGTTGACCCTGAGCACAGAGCAGTTACCTGTCCTCCTCCTCCAACTCCTCCTTTCCTCCTCTGCTGCTTCACCGGGTATCTAGCAATGTGTTTTGCTAATTGGTGCTGCTGAGTGGTATGGGGAGGGAGGACACAATGCACACAGAAGGTGTCAACTGCCTCTCCTCTGAGAGCATGGTTAATGAGCAAACCTTCTGCCCTGGAGATCTTGGCTGAGGTCCTTACTTGAGGTGTGGGGAGAGAGACAAGCAGGGCGATCTCACCCAGAACCCAGGGCTCAGGGCATGACAGGGGCCCTGACTTTCCTTCAGGGAAAGGGCACCCCTGTTCCACAGGAGGGGCATGTGGTGGCAGCTGCCTTTCCCTCACTTGCTGCAGCTTCAAGTGTGACAAGGGGCTGGTGGAATGCTGATGGCTTAAAGTTTTAATGCTGCCAGTAAGGCCAGAGGAAGGCTCTCCAGGTGATGTGTTCCCCCCTTTAAGGGGATCCTTNTCCCCTTGCTTGAACTCCACCACACCCATGTGGCCCAGTTCCAGCACCCTCTGCTCAGCCCCAGCCCTGGGGGCCACCGGCCACCCTCTCCCTGCCACCATCACAGCTCGCCCCCAGCTGTGACCTGTCCAGGGTCCAGCCCGGCCAGGCACTGAAGTTTTCCCAACACCCCCGAGAATCAAGTGTGAAAGTAATCACACCACATTTTAAAAGCAGACAGGTTATTTTCTGTGCCTGGTATGTGGTTATCTGGACTCCTGCAAGGCTGGGATGGCAGGTGCTGGTGCTGGAGGAGGTGTGGAGGGCCCAGCTCTCCCCACTCTGCCCTGGTTTCACCCGGGGTAACTCCCCTGAAACTGGTGATGCCATACCAGATTGATGGGGCAGTGTGAGCAGGGACCTGCCCTGAACACATAGGGTGGCTAAACGCAAAATGGGAGCTCACTGTTGTTACTTTCTCTCTCTCTAATCTCTCAAAGTTATAGTCATCTTTGGTTTTATGTGTAACAATGCTAGGTAAAACCTTTTTGACAGAAGTGCCATTTTGCAGGCTGATGATGAGATTTAAGAAGGTCATTCAGTACACATGGCCAGAGACTTCTCGCTCCAGGCTGGATACATATTGGGAATCACTCTTCGAGAGTAAAACTTAGTTGCTTGCACAAGCTTGGCACTGCTGTTACCCTCTTTCAATTCAGTGGAAGTACTCTGGACTTACTTAGAGATAGAGCCCAGTCAAAATGTCACCCAAGGAAACGTTTTTTTTTTTTCCTTTATTTGGGCCCTCTTGTGAAATTACTTGGGTTATGTATGGGAGACCAGAAACTGTGTGTATCTCTCTGATTATTATTAACACGGAAAGACTGGTAGATTTTTTCAACAACACTAATGGCAAATGATGAAAACGTACTGGTCATCCAGTCATTATTCATTTTTCTTGACAACTCTGTGAGCAACTATTAGCAGCAGAGTAAAAGTAGTGCCCAACCATCCCACAGACTGCTTTGGCATTTGTGCGGATGTGACTAACAGCAATAGGCTTGTCCTCAGTGGAGTACTGACTGAAAGAAAGGAGTTTGTGTGTGTGTTTGCAGGGGAATTTTGCACTGGCATGTAGCTGAAGGAAAGCTGGCTGTGTGGAAATACTATAAAACAGAAAAGCTCCCGCACAGAT
>VWZY01006947.1:36223-60271 GCA_013399075.1 Chloroceryle aenea
TGAGCTTTAGAGATGAATATTTGTCAAGAGAGTTGACGTAAGTTTCATTTGCATAATGACTTTGTACTTCTGCATTAATAAAATTTGCATATGAAGCCATGTTAATTACTCCTGATCATGCTTTTTGCATTCATGCATAGTAATTTTCTCCGACTTGTGAGAATTAATGTCTTGGCATGGGGGAAGGAAGGGGGGGAGTTGGGGTACTGTCAAATTTCTGTGCCAGTGCCCCTCACTCACACTCTTTCTCCGTCTTGCTCACCACATAGCTGTTCTTGATCTATGACTCATTTATGCATTATCATTTGAAATTCTTGGGAGAAAGAAATGTATCAATTCAAAGGGAATCCTTGTCTGCCAAAAAAAAAAATCCCTGAGCAAAAAATAACATGAAATCCCTTCCCTGTCCTCCTCTTCTCTCCCCAGTACAGCCTTTCCATTTCCAGATCAAGCAAAGTTTTAGTCTTAGCATCGTAACTCGGTATGGGGAGACTGCTCCAAAAGTACTCTGTGTGTGATGGGAGAAGAGGTAAAGGCTGGTGTGCAGGTGTGTCTGGCTGAGCGCCAGACTCAGAGTGTGAGTGTCTATAATGGTGTGCCTGTCGATGCTACTGAGCCCTTCTGCCTTTCCTGGGGGATGCTGAGCGTCCCTGCCGCTTGCAGAGTGTGCATGTCTTGCTCTGCTAGTTGCTGTTGGAAATGGTTGTGCCTCTGTGTTTCTGTACACCCCGTGAGTGTACACATGTGCTTGTGCATGTTTACTTTGTCAGCCTTATTGATGTCTGTTTAAAAAGGTATGGTAGAAAGAGTATAATATCATGTGGGAATAGTCCATATGAGAGGGTGTGATATAGATGAGACAACCTGCTTTAGGAAGAGCTTGGAAAAAATCTGTTCTAAGGATTAGTGAATAGATCTGTCTTTCACTTTTGGATGTGTCTGTTCAAGGCTGCTACAATGATACATGTAAAACCCATCTCAAAACGTCTGCAGTACTCTCCCTGAACATGACAGGCACAGGGCAGGGATGAGGCTGCAGCCTGCACTCCGAATTTGTAGCCATACACTATTTGAACAGATGTTTTTATTGAGAGGTTTTTAATAATGGAACTGAGCTTTAGACTCTAACCAGCTATTGATTGATTTTCCATCACCAGACGGGCACAGACACACACAGAGAAAAACTTGGTTTGTGCCCTGTTAAGTGGCTTACAATGCCTGCCTGTGCACCTGCCTGTCTGCCTCTGCACAGACACACACAGGCACCCACCCAGGCGAGCACACAACACCCCCAGAGACGTGCCAGCTACACAGCTCTGTGTCTCAGCTGCATTTACATGCAACATGAGATATAAAGCAAGATTGCTCAAATTAAGATTGGCTTCCCCTGTCTGAACCATGCTGAGGTGGGACATTGTGAATGCTGCTTGCACCTCCATCTTTGTGCTTTGCTCAGGGACTTTTCTGCAGATGTGCCAGAGGAGTGCGGTGTTTTACATATACCATATCATATGGCCAGTCATGACTAGGCTCAGGGAGAAGGACAACAAAAGGATGCAATTTATGCCTTGATTGTGGCTTTTGTTATGTTCATCTAGGCTTTTACACTCATTTCCATCTTCTGGGGTCATGTCCAATTTACCTTATTTTCTTCCTTGCAAGTTTAAAAATAGCAGAAAGCAAAAAACCCATGACTCTTAGCAGTGCCTGGGAGTCAACATAACCTGTGAGCTACTGCCATGTACAGGCACTGAGTATATGCTGAGCCTGTTTAAAGCATGAGGACAAAAATCCTCCTTTACCATCAGCAATGCAGGTCTTTTATTTACCTGGTGACAGTCCCTGTGCACATTTCACACTCATGTTACGTACAAAATTCCCCTTTGCATACATGCAGAATGAATTCAGAATATATAATTGAGATCTGCAGTGCAGGTGAGTGATTTCCCAGCGCTGACCCAAGAGAAAAATCAAGCCTCGCACATTGTGTCAGTGATGTCCAAGTGACACAGAGCTGCATGTGTGTGCCCACTCACCCCAGTCAGATCGGATTTTTGCCTCTAGGATTGCCGTGCAGCTCTCGAGATCTGCTTTCCTTTAGAGTGAGTTGTGGCTGTGTCCTTTCTGGCAGTCAGGGACTCACAGGAGCGTTTTCGTTTTGAAACCTGTGTGCAACACAATGTGGTCAACTTGCCATAGAATTCCAGAGTCCCTTTCCTTGTGCTGCATGGGTTGAGTGGAAAACTCTCAGGACCACCTTAGGATACTGTCTGTCTCTCTAGCTGTATCTGTTTGTTTGTTTGGTTGGTTTTGTTCTCTATCACCTGTAGCAGTTAGGTTGAAGAACAACAGAGCCCTCATCTGAATTTTCAACTTTAAATGGAGCCTTTATAGGGAAAAAGCCCACAGAAGAGGAGTTGGGGAGGTAAAACATGGGCGTGCTCCTAGCACACACGAGCTGAGTGTTTCTGACCACCACTGATCTTTATATAGCTATGACCAGACAGCACATACTTAAAGGTGGAGTTCTCCTTTTCTCCCTGTCTTTTTTTGAGGCCAGTGGATATGATTTCCCTCTTCATGATTTGCCACTTGATCTGGTTATATAGGATTGTCCTGATTTGTGACAAAGAAGCAAACCCTAAAGTGGTAGCAAAGACGAGTTGGACTGACCTGATTTGACTGCTTATAGGGGCAGATTCAGCCTCCAGGTCTGCAGCCCCATGATCTTTGTCTCTTAGTGCTGGACTCAGCAGTGGTGGTAGAACACCCTGAGTATCTGACAGAGTCTCTCTTTGTCCATTCTTCTCCCTTACCTTACCAACCCTTCCCTTTCTGACACTAAGTTAGCAGTTTTTAGGTTTCCTGTCCTTTGGTGTATATATGAGGAAAGATCTTCTGAGTGACATGTTCAGTTCTATTCATTCATCTGCAAACTGGTTTGTATAGTCCTTCCCATAAATTTGTTAGGTACCTTGTTAAAGCAGATTGCTGGCTTGCCCCTAGTGCCTCTTTCAGAAGGCTCTTACAAGATCTCTTTGCATGGATGGTTAGAAACCTCCTACTTGAAACTTTGATTCCCTTTCCACGCTAGAAGAGATGTATTGGATAAGAGTAGGGAAAACCTCCCTGTACCCACTTGGTGAGCTCTGAGTTTCTTTGTGGATGCCTCAGGGCTGTGCAGATTGTATCAAATTCATTGCCAATGGACAGGTGGGACCCACCAGCCCTAGAGGAGAAGCTGTTACTCCCAGGGTAGTGTTGCATGCTAGGACCTGTGTGCCTCCACATTAAAACCTTATGCAATTGTGGTTGATGGCACACTTGGCAGGCTTCATACTGTTCATCTGTGTGATGAGCTCCTTCAAAGCCTGTAGTATGGCACCACAGTGTGCAAAGGGCTGAGTGACTGCAGGACCCCTTAATCAGGACGGGGTTATGTCTAGGTGTAACCTGAGATGTGGTCCTACTCTAAATCCCAATTTCAAGCTCCCAACTTTCCAGCAAGTGTGAGTGCCAGGCAGCTCGAAATAGCCTATGCTATCCTACTTATTTCTTTGATACTGAGAATATGAGACAAAGTCATTGGAGGGAATCTGTATAACTTTTTGTTTGTTCCAGGAGAAAACCAAGTTTGTTATTTATATATATGTTACATTAGCAGTAGAGTGGTTCATGCACACATAGAAATCTGTATCTTAGCTTTCACACACTGAGTTCATAGTCTTGCCCAAAATGCAACATAGGTATCATCTGAATAGTATTTATCATTACCTGCTTGTGTAGTACTTCCAGGGAGATCAAAGAGTTACAAAAGCCAAGCATCTGAGCCCCCAAAATAAAAAAATCCCTCCTTGTCCCATGAGCCACAGAGATGGCTTCTATTTAAAACCATTCCTCAAAACAGAGCACAAATTTTATCCTTGATGCTTGAAGCTCAAGTATTTACACAGGGAATTTAGACTCTTCACTTGTGGTTTTGGCAAAAGCTTCACACAAATGTTTTGCACTGGTGGTCTCTTAGCCATTTAAGATAAACGACAAAATCAAATGCAGTCCTTGCAGACTGGAGCGCTGGATGCTGTGCCAAGGATGAAGTATCCCCGTTTGCCTCACATGTGTAGCTGTCAGATCAACATGCAGGCCTGGTTGCTGAATCGGGACTCTCAAGGTGGAGAGGTTCTCTTGGAAAATGTTGCTTTTTCAGGGTTGAAGGGAGCATGGATAAATATTTCTCCTTCCTGCCACAATATAGCTTCCTTTAGAAAATGTTGGGTTTTTTTCTAGGGTTGGAGGGAACACAGATAAATATTTCTTCTAGCTGTCAAGGTGTTTGCATGTACCTGCCAGGTGTACATGCATGCAGAGCCAGAATTACCACCGTTCAAAAGAAGAGACCATTTGCCAGAAGATACCCCACAATTAACACACATATTTCCTGATTCAAATACAGGGGGAAACTGTGGTTTCTGTTCTACCACTGTGTGGTAACTTGGCAAATGCCAGCTTTTTAATAGCGACCATTTCACCACATATCTTCATTTAGAAACTGCCCTTGATTAGTAGCTACCCTTTATTTACTAATTAAGTGGCAAGCATGGCTTTAAATGAAAGGAGTGGGATTCTCAATGGGTGTAAAATGGCATCGTTTGCCCAGCTTACCTTTAAACTCCTCAAATTTGTGCCAGCCAAAAATGCAACTCCTACTTGATTCTATGTGCGTGTGTGTATGTTTGTGTGTATCTGTATTTGTATTTGTGAAGGTGTATAACGATCTTTGAGACTTATATCTTAGTTTTTCAAAGCTGTGGAGCTCAGTTTGGAATAATGCCAGGAGGAGCGAGTGTTTCCAGTTGAGCAGGAGAAAACTCTTAAATGCAGATTTTAAAGGCAGGTGATCCCTAGAGGGGTTAAAAATAAATAATATGGTTGGAGGTTACAATACCATCTTTTAGCTACCGGGAAAAAGGTTGCTCCCTTCTTCACAGGCTCAATAGGGAAGCAGCCTGCATAATCAGGGCATGCAAAATGCACTACTGGCCACAGCTCAAGCAGGAAGGCAGCACAGTGGCCGCCAATGCTTCCTTCTGGGAGCTCTGCTCCTGGCACCTTGCTGAAGCCATTTGAGCTCTAAGTCACCACACTTTGTCTGGGCTAGCGTGTGGAGCCTGCTTCAGTGGCGGCTCGGCAGAAAGCCTGCCTGGTTTTGTGTCAGCTCAGTGCATTAACCCAGCCATAAAACAATAATCCCTCTTTTGGTTCAGTCCCCGATCAAGTGCTGGTGGCAACGTCCGTTGCCTCTGGCTCTGCTCCATGCCAGAGCCAGCCAACCCACCCCCCTGCCTGACTTTGGCTCCTCTCTGTGACCTCTTTGGGCCTCCAGCCCAGGTTTGTGGGTGCCCCAGGTCTCTTCTTGCTCTTCCCCCACTCAGTGAGAGCCCGCCAGCCTCAGCCGGACCCAGAGAGGGGTTCAGAGTAAGCATGTCATGCGTTAGGCAGACAGTCCCCGCTTCACCTGTTTGCCCTGATGATGCCTCCTCTGTCCCTTCAAACTTAGATCCGACTGACAGTTTTTTCTATTGTTTTTTCTCCAGGGCCGTCCAGGCCTGCAAACCTGCCGGGGGCTCCCATAGCTGCCTCCTCCCACCCTCACACATCCGTGATCACGTCACCTCTCCGCGCACTGGCCTCCCTCCCGCCCTGCCTTAGCCTGCCCTGCTGTGGTGCACGTGCAGTCTCAGTTGGCGGGACTCAGACTGAGATTCAGACTGAGACGTCAGGCACATTTGGATGTCATTGTCAGTTGTCAGGTAATAGAAACATTTTTTTTTTGTTGCTATCTGAAGGTCAGTAGTGCTGCCAAGTGATGTCTTTGCTGTGGGAGAGCTGCCTTCGCTGAGTCATGTGGGGAAGGCAGAGAAAATGCCCTAAACACCCCACTCCCCTTCCTCCTTCCCCCTACACGCTGACAGAGGATGGGGAGCTGGATAGGATGTGTGACTCCCTCCATTTCTGCATCTCTTCCCTCCTGCCTGCTCACCTTCAGCTGTCACCAGCCTCCACTGCCAGGCCATTTGTGCCACATTGTGGACAATTATCTGAGACTCCTTATAGAACATGATACCCCAGTATGGAGATTTCATCTCTCTGGGCTGTTTAAGTTTAATTGGATAACATTTAAGACTGGAGGTGTCTCCCCCCCAACCCTTCTCTTCCCTTCCCTCCCCAGTCATTCATATTAAAGGCTTTCCTCCCTATCCATGTGCTCACAGGATGTATCTGCTTCATGCCATTTTCTCCCTTGCTTTGAGAAAATGTTCCTTGGTAAATTACCACACAGTCCTTGCCTCTCCCTCGTCAGATTTTCTTTTCCTTTATTCCCTTTGGATGCCTGACTTTTGTCGCCACAAGGAGGGGAAAGTGATGTGGAAATAAGGGTGCACTGAGCTAGCCAAGGAGGACACGGATATATTGTTGCCAGACCCCATCGTTTCAGACCCAGCAATCTCTTTGAAATCAGTGGGTGTTTCTAAGTGTGGCTCAGTTGCAAGATTGGGCTTATGGTGAACTGCGGGCTAGAGAGGTGAAAATGGGGAGAGCTTTAAAGAAAATACAGCTGCGATGAAATCTGCAAGCGTTTATGGAGTCTCACTGTGGTGGGCCAAACCCTACAGCCCTCATTCATGCTAATGTGTGTTGAGTTTTAATAGGGAGTTCCCAGAATGATGCTGGATAAGCAATGCGTGAGGACCAGAGGATTTAGAGAGACAGCAATGACTGTCAGGAATAAAGCCTCTGGGAAACGGCTCCTTATATCCCCTTGAAGCTGGTAAAACTTTGCTGCGTTCAGCTTTTTCCTTCAACAAGCAGTAGTACCACCTGACTGCAATAAGCTACATCTCAGGAGAATGTTCCTGTACATCTCTCATTGTTGCAATAAAGCAAGAGCAAAAGTTTTGCAAGGAATTTAAATTTGCATCTTGGAAACCCTTGGTCTTGAAAGATAAAATATTCTCCAGTACTGTTTTGACCCTGGGTGAAGCTCAGGGCATGCAGGGAAGGCTCCTGCACTGCCTGGGGGAGGCTCATCCTGCATCCAGCTGTTTGTGCTGGGCACTGGGCTTGCAGCAGCATGCTGTGTTGTGTGGTCCAGTCAGTGACTCCAGGGGATTTGGTCAGATTTCTTATCAGCCTCATCAGATTGACTAACTGGCCCGAGATGGGTGTAAAGATGGGGTCTTCGAAATGGTGAGCGCTGGACTGGAAAGTCAAATAGCTCCCCTGTCATCCCCCTTCCTTCCTCCCTGTAGCCAGTAAACCAAACTGGAGCTGATCTCATGTTTTGTTGTACTCTGTTTTCATTGGTTCAGTATGCACACAGGTGCTTTTGGTAGGCAGGTATTTGTAACACTGAACTGTATGCCCTGGTTCCCTGTTGCTTTTGATGCCAGCAGCTAGTGGGGAGGGAAGCAAGTACAACTAAAAATAGAAAAGGAAGGAAGGAATAACTTATTAAAGAACGTGGGAAGGCGAGGCTTTTGTACTTTGCGTACTTTGAGTTCTCACTTTGGAGTTGTGTGCTCGGAGTTTTCAGAATTGCCTGTTTGCTGGGAGAGCGATGCCAGCCCTGCGGAGAGAGACCTGTTATCATGGCTTCCTGTAATTACTGCTGCAGTCTGTGGCACTTAGAGAATAGGTTATATCAAAGTGCATGTTACATGTTTATGACAGTAGCTGGTCAAGTTCTGCTTGAAAAAAAAACCATTTTCTTCCCTTGAAAAATGAGATTATGTCTACTTAACCCTTTCTTAGCTCCTATAGTGTTCACTGTAAACCATGCCTGGGCATGGTTTAAAGCTTAAAGCAAGGGTTACAGGATCTTTCTATCCCCCTGAATGTTTTCTGCAAAGGAAAGAAAAGTGAGTTGTGTTCACTAATAATAATCTAGTGATGATACCTGCATTATGTTCTCTGTTTTAATATAGACATCTCCAACAGTTACTTGGTCCAGCTTTAGAGATCTACTTTTCTCTCTGACTTGATTAGCCTTTTATTCTGTCAGCCCTGTTCTTGCTTCTGAGGGGTTGTTTTTTCTTTGAACAAAAGCCATCAACAGTTCCTCCCTCATCTCATCCTTCATTATTTCTTACCTTTCCTGTTTTTCAGCATGCATTTAATCCAGGATGTGGAGTTTTTCTGTGCAGTTCTCAAGCAGGCTGTGACTCTGAATGCTTGAAGTTTGCAGGTACTCCCAGATCTCTGCTGGGCTCTCAGAAGTCAGGCCCTCAAGAGTACCAGCGATTTTGTGCTGGAGAACCTAAACTTGTCGTGGGGTTTGGGGTACGCACATGTGAAAACTGCATTTGAAAATCTCTGACCTAGATCCGAGTGATCCCCTGGAATGCTGAGTAGCATTCAGCCATGCACAGGAGAGGTCGGTGCTGCCTCATCCAGAGCTGGTTGCGATATTTAGAAAATATGTTGTTGACAGTGGTTTCAGTCACAGTAAATGATGCTGGGAAGTCTGCTTCGGTGTCCTCTGTGTTGCTTGGTCTTTGCTGATGGTGGCCGAGTGTCGTGCCGTCCCCGTCCCTCCCCGTCTTTGTTCAATTCTTTGTGTTCCAGGCACTAAAAGATGAAGAATTTGAGTGTAAAGGTCTCTGTTTTGCCATGTGATTTAAAAAAAAAATATACCACTGGAACAATCTCTCAATCTCTTTATTTATTTATTTTTAGCCTCAGAGGCTTCTGTCTGTTGAATTGGGTTCTCCCATTTAAATGTTTTTAGTGCCTGTTTAATTAGAAGTTGGAATAGAGTCATGAAATTCACAGGGTTGTGTAGCTTGGATCTAAAATATAAATGGGCAAAGCATTCATTTTGCTTTACCTCTTGCCAGATTAGGGTGCTTTTTGAGCCTGCTTTCTATTTCATTTCAATGAATTGCAACTGCTCAGAGTAACTGTAAAATACACACAGTTTTTTTTTGCATAACAGAGACATGCAAATGATTGTTGAGAGACGTAATTATGTAAAGAAAAGTATATGCCTGTATGCATGCACACATCCACTGCAATGCTTTTTGTGGGGCTATTTTTTCACAATACATCTTCATAAGGCTCTTTTTATGATGCTGATTTATTAATATTGTACATTAAGGCTTAAATTGTCAAAGCTGCCTAAGAGATTTGGATGCCCATTTCCCATTAAAGTTAACGAGAAATGAGCTTTGAAAACCTCAGCGCAGAAGTGCATGGCACTTTACAGTGTGCTCTCCAAAGAAAAAAGTCCCTGCCCTGAAGATCCTACAGCACAAAAGCCCCAGGAACAGAATTATAATCAGCATGAGACAAAAAGGATGATAATGGCGCAGATAATAATTTATCCCCTATGCCTGCATTCAGATGTATACCTGATCCAAAATCTTTGGACCTGGGTTTGTGAATGAGGGTTTTATATACCTCCATAAAGATAATTAAATCTGCCCAATACACATATATTCAGCTAACCAGTGAAACTGCTTCCTTCCCACATGAAGGTTGATGGAATGAGGTGGAAAGCAATTACAATACGTAGTTGCTTATATAAAAACAGCAAGTGGGCATGGACAGCAGTGATTAATGGACAGGGCTGTGAAGTTTAAAGTCTAAAATAGAGGAAGGCATGAGGCCATATCTCAGAAGAGAGGAACAAACTCCTGTTAATTCAAGGAATGAACTGTATTAGTCATTAGGACATTCTGAAAATCACAGTCATCTTGAAATTAATACCAATTTACTTGGCTACTGAAATTCTGCTTAGTGCATCATTTAACTAGTCTGGTGTTTTCTTGGTAAAGTTTAAGGTGACAGTTTAAGGTAAAGAAAAAAGAAGTACCTGTAAGTAAATAATAGGTTTTAAAAGAATACCTTCCCCTCTTTCAATTATATCACCATATTTGTTTTGTGTCACTTTTATAACTGGAGTCGGCCAATAAAAAGAGCTAGATTAGACCACCCTGCTGTAAAAAGCTTGATGCAATTAATGCAGTCTGTCTAGAAAGCAGTGTTATTTCAAAAACTTTTATGCTAATGATATGGTATGCACTCGGCATATTTCTTACTAGAACACGAAGCAAGCTTTTGTTCACTCCAGACTGGGTTTTATTAACACAGGGGGATCAATGGAAAATAAAACAGTAATCAGAGTGGAGAATGCAAACTCATCCAGCAAAAACCTCCTAACTCATGAGGTTTCATGATGGCTGATACTCTACTCTTTATTTTCTATTGAGTGGAATCCTCAAACAAAACCCACCAAAAACCAACCACTAAAACTTGATTTCTGATCAGCAGTGACTGCTTTATCCAGAGGAGAAAGAGGAGTTTGGTGTGTGGGTCTGAGGGCAGACAAAGACCTATAGTTTCCCTGAGACCCTTTGTAAATGTATCTTTCCATTTTCCTGCACGAAGAAGAGGTTTGCATAAAGTACTGGCTACCGTTCAGGAGATGTGTCCCTATTAGTCATGGTAACATGTATTTATTTATTTCAGTGAATTATTTAATGCATGCTATAGTAGAATTGACTTTGCGGACAGTACTTACAGAGTGCAGGAATGTGTGAGAGATGTATATGCTAAAAACAGTAATGCATCAGTGTGAGTGTGTACATCCATTTTTTCATCTATCAATCTACGTGTTCATCCATCTATCCAAGTATTAAAATCATATGTGACCCGTCTGCCTATGCAGCTCCCTATTGCACCAGATATTAAATCAGATCCAAATTCAAAATAGATGGATCTAATCACAAACTGATTTTTTGAATGTATGGCGTTTGTCAAGAGGCAGCAAAGAGACCTTAAGAATGAAAAGAGGCAACTAAAATTGGGGTGCTGCATGGGGCAGCCATGCTGGCAATTTGAGTGTGGCTGAGGCTTTGTTCTAGACAGACGCCTGATCACTATAACTTTGTAAGTCCTAATTATGTCAAGTTAAGAACCAGCAGGAGCAATAATGATATTTAAAGGTGCTTTCAAGTGGATGCCTGCCATTTCCAGACATCCTAGGAAAAAAAGAAAAGCCCTTAATTGCAATATTAACGGATGGAACTGAATCTGGTAGTCTCGGGACAAAAGAGTTCAAGGCAATGTTGCCTGCAGTAAAGACAATAGCTCCAACATTGAGAGAGTTAACTCGATTGCATACCACTACACTGAGCCCGAGAGTCTGAACTCTTCAAACGCTCCAAATGGAGAGCTAAATCAAAGAATCCTGTTTCAAATCCATCCAAGATGTTGCTGTTTTTCTCCTCTGACAGGAGAAGCATTTGGAAGTGCAGTTTCTTTCTTTTTTTATAGCTGTCTTAAAAAGGAGTTTGGATGTTTAGCACAGCTGGTGCTCATTACATTATGCACTATCAATAAAATAGCATGTGTAATTAATTTTTAATGCAGTGCTGTATGCAGCGCTTTAAAGCAGTTACTGTATGGGGAGAGCCGACACCGGTCACTGACATCAGAAATATTGAAATAGAGGGCTAGATTTTGCATTTTTAAAGGGTGTGTATGCAAGTGGGGGAAGGGTAATTCCTAGCTGATTCTCTGTAATTCTCTGGCCCAAATCAAATCTAAAAACATAGGAACAAGATGGATGAAGGTGATTTTATAATTTCCTTATTAGAATGAATGAAATTATTCCCTTTTAGAGTATGCTGAGCGATGACTGGGCTAGCAGTAGGTGACTTCAGAGTATAGGTAAGCACCAGGGGACCACACAGCAACTGATCCATCTCTGTTAAAACACAGACAGGCTTTAGTGATTTCAGGCAGAAGATGAGGCAAAAGGGGAGGTTATGGGAAAGCAAGGGAAGGACATTTCTGTTCTTATTGAGCAGGTGTTTGTGTTTTATTTATTTATTTTAATTTTTCTTGCCTTTTTTTTTTCCCCATTGCTTGTGCGTTGTTCCCATTAGTAATAAACCCCACACTTTCCCTTGTTTCATTAAAAATCGGGAGAGAGTAACTTGGTACATAGAGGCACCTCTGATGGCAAGGTGCCTACTGCTCTGACAGAAGATCCAAACAAATCAGTCTTCTTTTTTTTCTTGGCATTTGTATAGTACTTTCCAGAAAACACCAACGTAAATAAAGATTGCTTTAATGGGGCTCAGCAGGCAAGATTTGGGCACTGTTAGGTCCAGAAACACCTCGGTTGTCCAAAGGAGGACCAGACCTGCGTTTGAAGCTGTAACATGGTGCATGTTCATATTCAGCAAAGGGACAGGAATGGCTTTCATGTTTCTGCAGCAGAGTAACCATCAGGAATGGTTTGCAGGATATGATCAGCCTCTCCCTGTTGCCACCTTCTTCCCATCCTTTTCAGGGAGTTGAATGCCTCTTGGTGAACACTTCCTAAAAAGAGATGAAATCAACTGCAGGAAGAGAAGGAAGGAAGCAATCACCTACAAAGCGACAAAATTTAGGATAGTGTTTGTCAGGTGCCTTGCCTTTTGGTTGGGCAATGCACCAGCTTTCTAAGAGCTGATTCTTTTTCTATTATACACATGTATGAGGCATAAATATTTGCAATTATTCTTTGTTTCTCTCAGTAAATTGCCATTCATTTGTACATAGCATATGCTAAACAGTTCACTTGTACAGCCTCACCTGGCATATTCAGGATGGAGTTTTCTTCTGCCCCTTCAGCAGCAGCTTTTTGTCATCACTTTTCTTCTCACTTTCTGTCAGATACGTGCAGATCTGTTTGTGTGTCTGAGCCAGGAAGTGAATTGGGCTGTTCAGTTTGTGAGAACAGAGATAAACCTCTTGTGCACAAATACAGTGCTCGGCATCAAAGGAAGTAGGGCGAGCCATGGTGTATGGTGTAGGCAGTTGTGATGAGAACCACTCTTCAGTTCACTAGCCAGAGTGGGAAAGGTGGAAGCAACAGTGAAGTGTTGTACATTTTGTAGTGAAATAGCATAATTTCTTTGGTTTTTTTTTTTTNTTTCTTTGGTTTTTTTTTTTTTTTTTTTGAGGAATTGGACCACATATTCCTGGGGTGGCTCAGGTTTAGGCCAGAGAACTGAAAAAAAATTACTCCATGTCCCACCAGAGCTGCCTAATTCAGAAGACCTGGGTTCTTTTTTCTTTTCTGAGTGCTTCATAAAAATAGATGAAAGGAAGTGTTCTGTGCTTGGATGGGGCACTTTATGTTCAGAAAGGGATCTGAGTCAAAGAAGACATGTACCTCGCCTGTGCCACATCGGGCTCCTGTGTGCTTCGTGTTGGTTCTTCTTTCTAAGGAGCAGTAAACAGCTGAGCAACTGTTAGAAACATATGTTTTTATGCTGCTTCCTTTCTTTTGGACAAGGTTTTTACAAGAATTTTTGCAGTGCATAGAGAAACCTGGTAGGCTAGAGGATGGTACTTGCCTTTGCTATCTTTATTTCCCCCTCATTTTTGTCTTAATCAAACCATTTATACGGGTCCCTGTTCCAGCTAACACCACCTACCGTAGCACAAGCTGGGAAGGCCAGGTTCAGTGAGTCAGGAAAATGTGCACTTGGAAGGAAGCAGGCAAAAATACCACATAGAGAGGGCTTGCATTTTTTATGAGTTCAGCTATAAGAGTCAGAGGTCCTGAGACTTCTGGAATGAGGTTAATGCAGGCAGTGAGGAGACACAGGCAGGGGAATCACATCATGACATGGTGCTTTCTAAATTAATGTATTTGCTATTAACATAAGGAATCTCTTCTTAGAGAGTGGCCAGTTTGCACAACATACCCGCAGCTTTTATGCTTGTTAAAACATGAGTTGGCTATTTGGAGTCAACTGTAAATGTATTTTTTCCAGGACATCCCCTGGCAATATGAGGGGAGCATCCTATCCTTTCTGTATCTCACTGTCTCCCTACATGTCCTGTATTGACCTAGATTGATTCATGTGAGACCCAGATCTAAATCTGATCCTTCCACCTCTTCCATGGCTGCGTGAAAAGTGTGGTCCTTCCACTGCCAATAGTCCAGTGAGGATGGGGTAGGGACTGCCTAGGGATGCTTAGCTGTGCATCTTTCTGCGAGGTGTTTTCTGACTTTGGTGGTGTTGTATGCCAGCTGTGGTCATGGTCTATGGAGTTCAGGGATGTACAGAGATTGAAATAAAAATCAGAGTATTGTTGAGAAATATGTACCATTTAAAACTGTCCATGGCCATCAGGGTGAAAAACTCACGGAACCTTGTAAGACCTCAGCATAGTACCAGTTCCCTTTACCTGCAGATGAACTATTTTTCCAGTGTTCATCTTCTAACAGAGATTTGGTTTATTTTCTCCTTTTGTTGAACAGGGAGAGTAAGTTCATTTATTATGGTACAGACAGTCTTATAATGAATATTCTGTCCAAAAATTAGGTCTGAGTGTTTACAGATTGATTAATCCATATCCTTTATAAAAATGTGTGAACTGTTGATTAAACTGGGAATAGGATCTTTGTGGTTTTGCCTACAGTAAGGACAAGATTTAGTGCATAACTTTACCTTTCTGCAAAACCTTATAACATATAAGAAGAAGAAAATATATTATTTTTCTTTTTTTTTTTTTTTCCCTGTTTCTCCTTAAACTGAACTAATTGTAAATTTGAGGTAGAATCTTAAAAACTCTGCATCCTCTTGAAGGCAAACACTTCACTATCATTATCAATAGATACATAGAATAGTTGTAAAAAAAAATAATCCTGTGAAATTGCTGTAAAACTCCTTCCCAATTTCCTTCATACTTTGCACATTTTCCATGAGGACCTGTGGTGTGAAAGCTGCAGTGGTACTGTCCCCTGCCTTCACCACCACTGTCAATGTTCATTAGTGCAGTTGAGTACACTCATAAACGGCTGAGCTTTTCTCATATTTAGAGCCCTCTAGCTCTGTTTTTTTCCCCTTGAGGAAAAACCCAGTGGTCAGGGTTTGAGGTGGGCACTTGAGGTATAATTTTAATTCTGTGGCCTAGTATCATCCAGAGCTTTAAGGGTGTGTGGGAGACAGTACCATCACTGCTTTAAATAATTTGGTCCTTGCCCTTTCCTGCTGTTTGCCAGACCGTGTTTTGTGATTATAAGCTGAGATTTCTTAAATTTGTTTTCTCCTTAATAGGTAAAGATGAGTGAATGCTGTTTCTCACTTTCTCCTCACTCTTTTTTTCACAGATGTCTTTGCTCTCTAGGGCTGGCTAGGACTGTTGGGGAGGATTTCATTGCCCTGGGGTTAGATTTGCCCCTCTGCATTACAGTATGGGGCTGTATTGCCTATAGCTCCCTCCCAGCCAGTCCCAGTAAGTCACCAACCTGCTTGCTGGTCTGTCTGATGGGAACAAGCTACTCTGTCCATGGCTACCCTGGCCTTACAGCTTCTCCTCACTCTCACCTTTCCCTTCCTGTGGTTTGCCCCAAACATTTATACTTCTTTCTTTTCTTAATATATCATTTCAGCTTTTCGTATCAGGTAGGTCCTTCATTCATTGCTGTCATTGCCAGTGGTCCTGCAGTAATAATTGCAGCACTTTTTTTTTTCTAGAAATCAAGTCCAAACTGAATTTTCTGTTTGGGTTGTTTTTTTTTTTTTTTTTAACTTGACATTTTTTGAAATGGAAATGACTGCTGAAAGTAAACACAGCTTGCAATGTACAGACTTACTGGGCCAGCATGAATTTCCTTAATAACCTGGGGTATGCCTGTGTGCACGCGCGCGCGTGTGGTTTTTTCCCCCTTAAACCTTGGAATAAGAGTCCTGTCCCTTTAAATCCTAACTCAAACTTTACTGGCGATTTTACAGAGCCTGGTTTCATTTATAGTGGAGCCAGACTTGCTGTGTGAGAGCCGTCCGCATGCTGGAATTAGTCTTAAGCTCGCTTCTGTGGCGTTGCCAAATTCCATGTTTGTGTTTTATTTAGAATTCTTTTCACGGCCAGTCGAATCTGTTCAGGCACACATAGGCAGTGTTGCGCCCCATGGAGAAAATAAGCAAGTTTGCGTTTTCTTTGGCATAGGCCATGGCCACAAAAGACTGTGGTCTAAAAAAACATTTTTTAAAAGCTATTTTAACCCATAACAGATGTATAAAGTAGGCACATGCATGCCAGCTTCCTTAGTTTTAATTAAAAAATAATTACAGCTTTAATGGGATGCTAGTGACAAATTTGGATGAATGGTGGGTGACATTATCTCAAGGCTTGCTTCAACTTATAAATTAGTGCATTTCTCTTGGCCAGTGGTACAGATGAAATTAAACAAAGGAGTGGATTAATATTTCTTAAAGTTACACTGAACGAAATGAAAAATCAAATCAAATAAAAAACCAAAGCCCCTTCCACCCTCGTTCACTCAGATTCCCATTTGCATGAGATCACAGAACATGGAGGAAAGGTTATTTTCCCTGGCTGATAAATGATCTGGCCAATGATAAACTGGGTTTAGGCTTGCAAGGTACCCGTCCCTTTCATAATTTCACATCGGTCGCCACATTGCCAAATTATTGTGATTAATGTCAGCAGGCACTTCTATTTATAACCACATCTAACTATCTAACTCAGCACCTCCAAGCCAGGAAAACTTCAATATAAAACCATCCCTACATGCTGCATGTTGCAATGGTTCTCTCTCCCTACCTCGGCTAACTGGCTGCCTTTTGGGCTGTGATGCTAGCTGTGATTCTTCACATCTTTAGGCTATTTTCAATTTGGGGCTTTTAAAGCTCACCAGAGCTGGGCTAGATGCACAGGCTTGCACAGGTAATGACAGTTCATATTTATAAAGAAATAAACAAAGGAGTAATAAACATGTAATGAGCTAACCCCAGATGGTATCTGCTGTTATTACCGTCAGGTGCATGAGGAGCTGGGGAAGGGAGAGGGAAGGATCAGCATGGGAGGCAGTGGGTATCAAAGGAGAAGGAGGAGGAGAGGTCTGACAGGTTCACTGGAAAAAGTGTCCTCCTCCTTCCCACGCAATCGTCCATCCCACCCATGGACACCCTGAATAGGTGCTGAGAGGAGAGGCAATAAAGCAGCGCAATTTTTCAGAGCGTGCAGCAGAACCACATTCCTTCTGGACTTGCTTGTCTCACCCTGGAACTTTCCAGCAGCAAAGACAGCCCAGTGTGGGATGGGGCTTTCTGGATGGGAGCAGATAATCAGCTTCGTGATCTATGGCACAGGCAGGCGAGGATCATTTTATGCGTGGACAGCCAAACCAAGCTTACTGTTCTCAGATAGATTCTTCCATGAAACTTCTCATCTGCTTAACATTTAGCTCCCCTTACAAAAACCTCTGAAATGCTGCTGATACATGTAATCGAGATGGTGAGATGGCATCGACAGTTTTCTGGAGCAAACATGTTACATTGTTTCTACATTATTAAAAAAAAAGAGACAACAACAAAGATGCAATATTTGTAACAAAGCAATTGAAGGAAAGATAGATAAAGAGAGTATCAGGTATCAGGTGGTTAGCTGCTCACCTTTTCCTAGGCCAGTCCCGATTTGTCTTGTGATCTGCAGATGTTTTGTTACTAATTTCCATGTGAATGTGGTGGTGTCCCCCACCTTGTGTGCTGAATGCTGCCTGCCATGTGAAGCTGGGAAAACCCAGCAAGAGGGAGCTGCTCTGCTTGGTTTGAGCTAGCCTGGAGAATTCGATCTCCTCAGGGTGATCTGCTTGATCCCTCGGGGAGAACAGTATCTCTCCTCGGTATGCAGGATGTCCATCGCCTAAAGCTCAGTCAAGGCCGACTCTCCAAAGATAAAATTCTTAGTCTTTGTTTAGCTGCAGCAAAAGAGAGATTTTTCCTTTGTCGATTGAATGAGGATTTCTGTGGTAACATTTCCCTGAGCTTGAATTCCTCACGAGTGAAAATGAAGTTCCAGCATTAAAAACATGAGTCACACAGTGCAGATGAGAGTCATTTTTGCATTCTTGGAATTTTTGGATGGGAAACATTACATTCATGATAATCCTTTCAATTATACCTTATTGCTAACATAAGCCATGAGGCATTCTGCAGTAGAGCCCTCTGCTATTTGGTTACAGCTGAGGCTTTGAAAATAGCACCTGAAAGCTTTTAGACTCCTGTGTGTCAGTATCTTAATTTTCTTTTTATGTTGCAGCACACAGGATAGTCCTGTGTCTATTTTATTTACTCCTTCGTATTTTTTGTTTAATAAATAAGGCTAATTTGATTTGTTCTGATCTGTCTCAAGTATCTAATTGCTGCTATAGAGAATGATTAATGTCCAGTTGAAAGGATTCCACATCTATAAATGAGAATTGAAAGCAGATGTTAGTTTGATGAACGTGTGCTGCCCATTCCTTGTCTGCACTGGCTCAGAAAGCAGGCTGTTGAGATATCACTATCTATCAAAAAAGAGGTGTTAGATGCCAAATGCAGTTCAGAATCACACACCTATCATGAGCTGAGCGAACTGTTAACAAATAATGTATCCCAGGTAGCTCTTTTCTGTTGTTGTAAAATACCCGTACACAAGACAGTGTCATCCTCAAATTGTCGGAAGTACTTGACAAACTCCAGTTCAGGAGAATGCACTGTGAATTGATTACAACCAGGAATCTGTCTCTCAGTTTTCACTCCGGGAGTAGTGTTGGTATGTTGTCCGAGGGCACGCAAATTCAGTTTCCAGTGCTATTGCATGATTCTGAAGTTAATGGAACACATTAAAAAAAAAAAAAAAAAAGAAAAGCTGATACTCTTTTCAATTTGTGGACTGGCTAGGTACTCAAACATTTCTGGTGAGCCAGACCAAATGCTTTTCAGAGTTCACTAGCTTGAGTTCATGCAGATCTGTGGAGAGCAGACAGTAAAAGGAGCAAAAGACTGAACTGCCTGCACAGAAGATCGGGTTTTGTAGCATCCAGCCACCTTTGACATGCACCTGCATACAGTAAGTGCAACTGCTTTTTAGATAAAAGCAGGTACAAACAGGATATTTTCACATGGGCTCTGCAGTTTAGTAATGCATGGTGCTTTACAGTCCTTTCACCAGTCGTGCTCTCTTGGCCACTGGACTGTGCCTTCCCAGCCAGAGTCTAACAGCAGGTTAGCAGCCAGTGCGTGTCAAAGTGGAGGAGAAGTTTTAGCCAAGGGCAGGCATTTTCTGATAACAGCAGTATAATTGTCAGTATTAAAACAAAATCAAAAACAAAACCCCAAAAAACAGCACTTTCTTTTTAAAGTGTCTTTTAAATTTTTTTCTTTTACTTTTCAAAATGTTTGCCAGTATTACTGTGAATAAAAGACAAAAAAAATAGTTAGCTTACAGATTTAGTCACTTTTTTTTTTGTGTGTGTGTATGTGAAATAGCTTTTGCATTTTTATTTTTCTTAAATTGCTATTCAGGTAATGGCTATGACTAGAAAATGATTTCACAGGTGGACAGACAGAGATGCAAAGACAACACAAATCTTTCTTGCTGTCTATAAATCAGGCTGACGTGGGAGGTGTGTACGGCAAGAGGAAGAGGGAAAGAGAGAGAGGAGGGGAGATGGAGGATACAGGGACAAAGAAAGGTCTTGGAATCATGGAGAGGGATAGGTACCATCATTCCAGAGCTCCAGCTATATCAACTTTGTACTATATTCATGTCTAAATTACAGCGGAGTACTTCCAGAGGCACCTTCTGTTTCCCAGGTACTTGAATAGGAGACTAAATAAGCCAGGGAGGTGAAAACAGAGGAGAGACTGGTTTTACATTTAAGTGACTTTTCCATTAGGGATGTAATTATATCAACATTATTCTGAACATAATTATTTCTGAAAATCCTTGGGTTTTGTTTCATAGACAGTACTGAAATGAGCAGCAAGACTTTTTCAGTTAAGTTAAATACACTTTACTGGAGTAAAAGCTCTCCTTTTAAAATGTTTCTGGTGACTTTTCCTGACCTGTATCTACCTGACTGTACCATAATGTCATCAGTGCCCAACTGATGTCACTCACAAAGTGACTGTAAATTTGAAGTAGACTAAAACTAGTATAGATATTTAATATACATATGTAATACTACATATATCCCTATTAGGCCATACTTTCAAGTTACTAAAGCAAACCCTCTTTTTTGTCTTCCTTCATGTCTCTTTCTTTATCCACTCCCTCCTTAGCTCTCCTTTATTTATAAGGAAGAAATGCAACTGATAAAAATACAACTATCATAAATTAAGATGGTGAGATACTTATGTGGCTGCTATCATTACTGGTTAGTCTGCAGCACACGATAAACTTCATTTTTGTGGAGAAGAGCCAGGACTGAAGTCAAGAGATGTGGCACAGCTTACAGTGCAGTCAGCAAAATATGTTGCAGTTTCTCTTGGTTGAGAGATTGGTCTCTTGGTCTCTTGATTAGTTGTTCCCACATCCTTATTTGGTTTAGCATAAAACAGCCTTGAGAAAACATGTAAAGAAAGCTGTTCTTTTTAACATGGTGGCTTTCCTCATTGCAATGAACTCCACCTGATGAATGACTTGGAAATGTGTAATTTTTGCAGGACAAGACTTGTCCAAAGTATTTCATTGTTTCTGGAAGTGGTCACTTGAGCAAGTACACATGTGCTATGACTCAGTATTGGGTTGCTCTGGATGCTTCTTAGCAGGCTTTCCGATGAATAAAGGTGTGCCTGGCCCTGAGCAAATTGTGGAACTCCCTTGTGTTGGCAGTGGGAAGGTGTAAAGAGGTTGGGAACTTGATGTGGAGCACATAGCTCAATACATATCAGAAGCTCAGCATCAGGAATCTCATGTTTGCTCTGTATGGGCTGCTACTCTGTTGGCCTTACACAACTGAGGGCATGGCTGTAAGTTTTAATCATGCATCTAAAATCAAAGGAGAACACCCTACAGGGAGCATTCCTTGGAAGAACCAGCTTTAGGAGACCAACCACAGACTCTTTTTACAGGTGGGAGAGTATAAAGCATTCCTTTCCAGGAGTCCCCAGGATATCAATAAAAGGACCCTGTATCTGGCTAAAAATAAAAAAAAAAAATCCATGTTGAAAAATATTGTAGGTGAATTCAAAAATTTGATGTATGCTTTGATTGTTTTCCAGTGAAAAATGTTAACAAGTGAAGGAGATTCATGTACTGTGTGTCCTATTCCCTACAATTTGGGAAATCTAAACCCAGGCATCCATTAAATTTTCTTTGTGATCTTGGAAAAGTCCTTTAATTTCTCTATGGAAAATCTCCCATAAATTTAGTAAGGAATTTCAACTCTTCACTTTCTGATGGGAGTATTGCAAGAATAATGATGTGGAAGTTTCTGAGGTGCTCAATTACTAAAATAATAAAAAAGGTACAGAAGTAAATAAAATGAATGATAATAATTTGGTTTTTTTTTTTGAGAAATTGCTCATCCTGGGTTTTATTGGATATGATGGAAATGATACTGAGGGCCACAGATGGTGATTGATGTTTGTCCAACTATTACTGTGTTTAAAATACTCAGAAGTTTATAAGAAGTGCTGCTGTTACTCCTCTCTGTGAAAACAGTGGATCAATTTGTGCTTTCAGGTACAGCAGCTCAAGACCATTGCAAATTAAGTCATTTCAAATCAATGGGGTTGCACATTTGTAACTGAGATCAGAATTTGGCTTGGCCTTCTGTGTTAATTCTTGCATCTAAACCTGGAAGAAATGGCTTTTTTTATTACAGCAATGCTTGAAGAGACCCTAGGAAAGTAAGGTGTAAATATTAGAGGCTGCCAACAGCTAGTGGCAGTTTCGGCCTAATAAACTGGAAGTAAATAACTTGGTGATTAGCTGGAATTGGCAGGACACTTAAACACAGCACTGACTGGGAACTTGGTTTCTCTGTTCAGACCTTAATACTATATAACAGCATGGATAGATGCCTGGAAGATACATGAGCCTTAGCAGAACTTGTTCTGAACCTACCTTGACACTTCTAGTTGTGAATAATCTTAATGATAACAATAAAAACAGTATGTACTTAGCTAGAACCTTTCATCCCAAGGAATCCCAAGCACTTCTAATTTGAAGAAAGACCAAGCAATAAGTAATAAAATTTGAGTCATTACAGCCAGGATAGTTTTGCATCTCAAATGCTGAACAGGGAGGGCAGTGGAAATTGGGGTTTCTTGCTGCTGCCTGCATCACACAGCCCTGTGAACCTGGCTAGCTAACTCCCTCAGCATGTCTCTGTAGTAGGGATGTGTGAGGTTTAATCTCAGGCAAACAGGTGTGTATAAAGAAAGGAGTGCAAGAACCTAACAGAATTATTGTGAATAGACTTGTATGTTTGGAGAAATTCAACTCTTGGAGATCTACTCTAGGAAGAAATATGATCAAATAGCGAGGGAACAAATGAACTCTTTCGGGGCAGGACACAGACGAAGTCCATGGGAGTTATCAGAAAAATCAATTGCAATTGTTTCAGTGAGCATTAGATCAGGCTTCTTGCTCCGTGACTGCCATTAAGTTGTATTTCAGGAGACAACAGGGCATTTTGGCAAGGGTAGTAAGAGAAAATTTGGCGCAGTCCACTCATTTTTGCCATTGACATGCTCCCGTCTCACTTCTCTCTCTTCTTACGTCTGTACTGTAAGTAGCAAGAGAAGATTATGGTTCCATTGTCATTTGCTGCCTTTCTGTTCCTCTGGATGACTTTACTTTTTCCTCTGCAGTGATGAGGTTCCTCCTGCAAGGAGGAATTCCCCTCTCCTATGTAATAAAACGACCAGACTGGATTGGCATTGTGTTCCCAAGGAGAAAAGGATATAAAATACTTAAACAGTGCCAGACTCCCTGGCAGAATTAATACTTCACATTATTGTGTCACTCCTTCAGCCTCTGGTTTTCAGTTACCCATCCCTCTTTGTCATTTCATTAGTCATCATTTTTGACAATGGGTGTAGTGATATGGTTTGATTGGAAAACACCAGGGTACAGTGTCCAAGTTTGTTACTTATGAACAGTGGCCATCATGTTGACATGATTGTTAGTAAGAATTTAAGATTTGTAAGGGTCAGAGAGTGTATCATTTCTTGACTCCTCTGCTCTCTCAAGGGTAGTCTTTTGGTGGTTTAGAAATGGAGCAATAATCTTTAAAAATGCTGCAACTGGCCTGCGATTGTGTAGCATACTTCATCCTTGTAGTTTCTCCAAATCAGCTGTCACAGATAAATATGACCATGTTATGGGAAGGAAAAAAAACCAACCCTTGGATACAGGCTTGTTAGTAAATTCCCAGCTTCTAGAAATCTGGTCTCATCACGTTGCTACATTATCAACAGGCATAAAATTAATATACTTTTAAAGTGATTTTCTTTGGGTTTGGATGAGGCCCCTAATCCAGGTCAGCAGTTATCAGATCATCTTGCAGAAGATGGAAGGACATGTACCTGATGGAGCAGGTCCAGAAAAGGGCAACGAAGATGACCAGGGGGCTGGAGCACCTCTCCTTCAAGGACAGGATGAGGGAGCTGGGATGGTTCAATCTGTCTCCAGGGAGACCTAATAGCCACCTTCCAGTACCTGAAGGGAGCTTATAAAAAGACTGGAAAGGGCCTGTTTACAAAGGTCTGTAGTGAAAGGATGAGGGATAATGGTTTTAAATTAGAAAGGAGTGGATTTAGATTAGAAATAAGGAGGAAGTTCTTTGCCACTCTCATGGCAGAGCACTGGAACAGGTTGCCCAGGGAGGTGGTTGAGGACCCATCCCTGGAGACATTCAAGGTGGGGCTGACAGAGCTCTGAGCAACCTGCTCTAGTTGAGGATGTCCCTGCTCTCAGCAGGGGGGTTGGACTGAATGACCTCAAGAGGTCCCTTCCAACCCAGACATTTCTATGTTTCCAGGATAAAAATATTTTGGCCCAAGGTAGTCAGAATGAAATGCATGACAAAAACACATCTAAAATTTCTATATATGAGGGCTAAAACTTATGGATTGAGATACTGGAGTGCTTTTAATCAAATCATGGGATCTGCTTGGCTTATAACTTTTACTGATAAGAAAAAGTTAATAAAACCAAACCAAAACAAAATTAATAAAAAAA
>VWZY01006947.1:60334-74789 GCA_013399075.1 Chloroceryle aenea
TATTTTGTTGAGATTGTGTACATGATACCTGTAACCTGTTAAGAAAGCAAACCAGGGTTGGCTCTCCAGTATGAATCTCTGGGTTTTGAAGAAGCCAAGAATCCAGAATGGTTGCTTTATGTGGGATTTCTTAATTTCTTCAAGCTCTTGGGCAAAAGTCAGAGCTGTATGAAGGTAGGTGTGTGTGGTATTTTGCAAGCAGACATGAGCTTGTTCTGCCCACGCTTCAAGCCAACTGGACAGAAGCCAGCCCTGCACCGGAAGCCATACAGCTGTGTGAGTGAGGATGTTGATCCCCAGCCTCATCTCTCTGCAGGGCTTATTAGCTTGGGTTTGGGTTTGTACTAACCGCAGCTACATGTCCTCTGCGTTGGTGCTAGCTTGTGTCTGGTCAGGTTGGAGTGCAGGCAGGGTAAACCTTTGTCAGCTTGCCAGATACCATGTAGACATACCCTTCCTCATCCTAGGTAGCAGTTTCTCAGGCACTTAATTTTTGTTGAAGTCAGCATGAGCAAGTGTTAGTCATCTTGAGTAGCGGTTGCCAAAGGAGGTCCTTTGTGTAACTCATAGATTTAGCAATCTAGGCATTGACTTTGCATTACTAATGTTTGATCTGCTTTCTCCCAGGCCTTTCCACTCTCTTGGTCACTGTCAATCCCCTTTCCTGATAGCTGCTCCAGCCCATAATTGCATCTGACTGCAGTGATACAGTTGTCAGCCCTGGAGAAGTCTCTAGACTTTATCGCTACCCTCCCTCAGGCAATGCAGTTTGCCACCAACCCTGAGAGGCTGGTTTAGAGTCTCTTGAAATTGTTGAGATCTTGATAGTGCATTATGGTGTTATTGCCCTTTCTCTCTACTTTGAAGAAGGGAGTGGCAATTCAGCCATAAGAGAACAAGTAATTGTAGCAAGCTGGTGTTTCTTCCCTAGGGAGCATAATAGAAGTTTCACCCTAGAGGATACAGACTATGCTTCACAGAGTAAAACAAAAAAAAGTTAAAAAAAAGAGCTGGCATTGGCTTGTATTTCCATGTTGTCTGAGCTTTGCTTGGTTTCTGTAATTCAAGGAATTGTAGAAGTATATTTTATATTTCCTTTTACTGTGCATTACTAAGGCACTGGTATTCCTTCCTACTTAGCTTCTAGTTGAAGTGGTTGAACTTCATAGAAAGATAAAAGTTTGAAATTATGCAGAAAAAAATCAACTTCCTTCAGTTTTTCAGGTGCTACTACTGGTGCTCTGAAAAAAAAATCCTGTCACAGTTTAGGGTCAGGGTGGCCCCTTAGACCTAACCAGGACACCCAAACCGGGACATTCCCACGTGATATAGATGTGAAACTCTGGTTTGTTCAACCCACTAGAAACTTCATGGTGACTTCTGTCAGGTTTTTCATGAGGATTTGCATCTTAAGAAATGAAAAGAGTATCAAATGTTCACTTTGCATCAAACATTAAAGTTTCAAATTGTATTTTTCTTACTTGAATGAAACACAAATGTAAAGATTTATAAGAAATTGATTTTTTATTTTTTATTTTCCCAAAGCCATGATACTTTGGTTCAAACCCAGTGGCTTCTGGGTCAGTATCGGTGTTGTTTCAAAATCTTTCCCTGAGACCATTTGCAATCTGACAAAAGGAGTTGAATATGGGTCTCATGACTACTTGGGTAGGTCCCTGACCATTAGGTAACTTTCCCTCTCTTGCACAGTTTTTGTGATGAAACTCCACTGAAACTCAGTTCTTAACACAGATCATCTTAGCTGTCAAGAATCTTTGGTAAAAGGGTTCTGAGTTCTAGTTTACACTCTTCAGACTTGTCTTAACTTCAACCACATAAGTTAAATCTGTAGGAGAGGATCTGTGGTGTCCTGTGAAAAGGAATGGAATTTATACAATTACTATATTGCTTGGCTGGTATGGTTATCCTCCAAAAGTATTTTAATGTGATAGACATAAGAAGAGACTTCCAATTGTCTCTTCTATGCCCCGTGTATCCCAGCTAAATTCCAAATAGGATCTGAAAGTCCAGACACGGGTCACTGAGCCCTGGGGTGTTACATATGCCCTCTTAGACTTGAGAATAAAGCAGTGGAAACATACCTTGTAGAGTGGATGCACTTCACAGTTGGAGAGATGTAACCTAATTTGTCAGCTATCGCAAAACGCTCATTTAATTTCTGTTGCTACAGTTTTGGCTAGAACTGTTGAAGCCCTGTGAGGTTCAGTTCACAAGGTTGTATGTGAACTGAACCCTGCTCTCGGGTTGAGGAAGGGTGGGTGGAGAATCATACCTTTCAAGTTTGCTTAGAGGGATGAGTGTGAGAAATTCACACCTTCAGAATGCCTCATCCTCTTCCTCTACTCACACGTGTAGTGAGCCCTTTAGTACTCTTTACTCAGGACTTCATAGTGATCCTCGTAATACTTTCTCTCTGGTTGTGTTTCTGGCTTCCTCTGCTGAGTCACCCAGAATGTTGCACAGTGCTTTCTTGTCCTTAGGGGCTCTAGGTGCTGCCACTAATTAGCTCTTCCATTGTTATAAAGTGCATTCAGAATCTGCCATGCACCGTAGGTTACTTTGTTGCAAACCGATCTTCTTTTGGTAATTCATATGTAATTTACACTTCTCTCTACCCAAGTTCATGAGAAGTGTGGTTTATAATTTGTAGAAAATACAGTAGGGATACAGTTCTGTTCAAGCTACTGAGAAGAAACACCAATGTAATATTGTGGCTTGTTAAGGCTATTTGCAGCAGGATTCACATCCAAAAAAGCCCCAACACAAAGTCCAATAGGAAAAATAATAGTTAGGTTTCACAGCCTTGATGCAGAATGTATAATGACTTGGTGGCATTTTTAATTCACGGTTGTGTCCCTATCGGTGTGCCCTTCTAGAACATTCATATTATTCCCAACTCCATTTCAGTGCGTTGGCCATATTCTGTTCTTACTTACACCAGTTGATTAGCAATAATCACCACCAATAAGTGGCAAAATGTATTAAAGATGAGATAATAAAAGAACAGGATTTTGTGGAAGCTTCCAGTTACCTTAATGAGTATATATATTTTTACTTTTGCTGTAGAGATATTTCAACGGGGCACAAAGTAACTCCATTTCTTGCTACTTCCCATAGTTATCCTAAAAAGGAATAATCCAAGCTTGTGAGTGATTTAGCTGCATGGCCCACTTCACTTTTCTCACCGTGACAGTATCATATCTCTGTTTTAAGTGCAGTATGCAAAGCATGTGGATTTTGGTGGAAGACAACAGATTCCCTCTCCCCTTGACACTAGAAATAGGAATAGTACTGAGCAGTCAAAATATTTCAGTCTCATTCTAACTGTATCTCAATGTGCCTGTGTTTCATGTCCTGTTGTCATTTCAGGAAAGAATCCCCCATTCTTGATAGTATTTTTTGGTGCTCTTTGCAAACATGAGAGTGAAGAAGTAAGGGGGAGCTCTTCCACAACAAATATCACTTCATGCTCTGGAATCCTGTGGAAGCAACCTTTTTTTTTTTTTTAATTTATCTTCCAACAGTCCTTATTACTAAGATATGCATTCTTATAAAGGGATGTTAAATAATTAAGCCTGTGGAAGGGGCAACATCAACAAATGCTGGAATATATTTAAATAATGAAGAACATCTTTAATTTGTACATGTAAAATAATTGTGGGCCGATGGCAGGTTAAGCATTCATATTTATTAAAATGTATTTGCCTCTCCTTTAGAAGAAGGTTGTCGTTTCCTATACTCTCCCTCAGCCTGAGCCACTTCAAGGCTTCCTTCTCTTCAGTCGAAAAGAATCAATTATGCATTGCGGTTGCTCTCCCCAAAAATACTTTGATTGCCTCATTTTGTTTTAGCTGAGAGCACTCCAGTCATTCCTCTTTATACAGGAGGGAAAAGGGGTGTAGAAATTACCCAGTCTGTAACCAAATAACCTGGCCTTTAGTGTGGATTCCTAGTGATTCAGAATATTGACAGCAATCAGGAGTCTCAGGCTGTTGAAACTTCCCCTCTAATTGAACTGGGAAAGGTAAACCAGTTTCAGTGCTCCACATGCTGTAATTGCAATAATTTAATTTAGCTATTTAACCTGTAATTCAGTGGTATTTATTAAAGAGCATAGGAGAAAATGAGGCCATTAGGAGCCAGAGATGAATACATTGAAATGAAAATGAACACTTCTAACTGCTAGTTGACCTTCGTTTTGTAGCAGTTTTTATTAGGCTGGTCACGGTAATTACTGGGACGTGAATCATGGAGAAAAGTGAATAATTCTGTAATGAACATTTTTATTCATTATCTCACATTTTCAGGAACCAGAAAAGTATCACGTAAAAGTATCTCCGACGTTCTCCTTTTGTTTGTTTTTTTTTTGACAAATAATGGTTTGTGGACAATAGCTCGGTGAAAAACATCACTCCCCTGTAAGAATTCATGTCATGCTGAATTGATGAGCCCCCGGTGCTCTGCATGCAGCATGTGGGGCTGTGGAGCATGCCCAGGGAGACCAAGCAGTTTGTAAATCAAGCAGGAATTGTAGAGTGCTGGTCACATGTAGTAAAACTCAGGACAGCACATTTTGGGGAAAAAAAGCTGAGGTATTAAAATTTGTCAGTGACTTGTGCTGGACTCTCTACGCTCTAGTCCCTTCATCCTGACTCCTGCAAAGGGGCAGTTTTTTTGTGAACAGGCCTCCTGACCATCAGTGAGCTGTCTTGGGGAGCAAAGTCAGCATTTGTGGGGCTTCTGAATGTATTCTGTAAGGCAAAGAGCAAGGCCTCTCCCAACATCACTGTGCAAGAAGTAGAACATTCTACATTCCTCTCCTGCTTGGTCTCATCCTGGCGTTTCCAATGCCAGCCTAGCTCTGGAATGCACAAGCTGCTTCCCCGAGGTTTTCTCCAGAGGTGAAAGGGTGGAGAGTAGGAGTGGGTGACTTTGTGACTCTGCCTCTTGCATGGCAGCTCTAGGACTGCTATCTCACTGGGGAACAGAAGAGGGGATCAGCACCCTGTGAGGAGGTGGGAGACCACATGCTGCCCTGAACTGGTGCCTGTGTGCCATGTAGAACAGTCTGCTGGGCGTCCTGCCACCGCAACCCTTCCGGCCGTGTTGTTTCATTAAATCTGCTCCTTTGCTGCAGCAAATTGTTTGGAGTTAGTGTCTCGGCAAGGAGGGAACAGGCAGCGTTTTGGCAGTTGCGCTGTGATTGATATTCTGTTTGCTGCTCTTGAACACTCTGATCATTCTTTTTACCACTCTTGTTTTCTTACTAGTGTTATTAAACGAGCTAGACTCTACAGGGACCTGGCCTCCTGCACTCCCATAGTTCAAAAGATCTGGAGGGGTTTTCCTTTTGGTTTTGTCCTGGGGTTTTTTTGTTGTTGTTTTTTTTTTTTTTTTAGTCTTTTTGGTTTTCTTAATTACTGCCCAATGTAATAAGATGTAAGTTCAGTGAGAGCAGTTCAGTGAGGAGGGTTACTCTCCAAATCCCTCCAGCATATCTGCACTATCCACTGCCAAAGTAATTCTAGAATGGATGAAGGTGGTGAATTTATTGATTGTAATTATTAACCCTGAAGAGGATGCTAATTGTTCCAGATTTGAAGCTCTATGTGCTGGAGATGGTCTTTGCTAGGTGTTTTTTACTGAAAAGTGGCCAAGAGACTTAGACTAAGCCACAGTGATGAAAAAGCTCAGCCGCACTAACCTCTTAATTTCCCAAAATCTGTGTTTTCTTACTTGAAGTTCTTTGATTTTTCACCTGACTTTGAAAAGGAACTCAGGTCTCATTTAGCTTTAAATTGTCCCAGTGATGCACATTCCCAAGATAGCTTTCCTAATTTCTTTCAATGTCTTCACTTGAGGCACATCTCTGTCCCTCTGGCAGATCTCACTGGGACTGACATAGACTTGAGGCTTGGTATTCAAATGGCTGAGGTTATATGCTGTGGGTTTAAGGTGGTAAAAAGCAAATGGAGTTGTAAGTGGTAAGGTGTGAATACTTTAACATTCACCTGGGGTCAGAGATTTGGCATAATTTAAAAACCGAGATTGGAAGAGTGTGCTCATGGAGAGGTGCCAAGGAGCTGGGCTGAAGGCAGGGTATGTGATATTTTCCAGTTGACTGATTTTCCTGCCATATCCCCTTACACTACCTCTCCCTGGTAAAGATGCCACTGTTTGCACTGTTTTTCTCTATCTGATACAGATTTAACCACTACCACACCAAAAAGTCTAACCTTAATGTTTGCTGGGGATTGCAAAGCATTTAACCCCCCTTTGGAATTTGGCAGTGTGATCTCAGGGTGGCTTGCCAAGTCTTTTGTGGGGGATTTAGTTACTTATGACTAGTTTTCTTTAGAATACTGCCACATACTTCTGGGCCCCTCTTGCTAAATGGAGATGTACAAATACATGTCTGCCCACCCCCATTCAGTGACTAGCCAGAAAACTTAATCTTGGATCAATCTAATACGGTTGAGTTTTATTACTAATAGTTTTCATCCGTGGTAACTAGTTAAGAGTAACAGATGATATGTTAATGCTGATTTAGTATTGCCAGGATGCTGCAGGATTTGAGAAGGCTTTGTACAAATAAGAGTTTAAAAACAATTAGCAGATTCTGGGCTGCATTTCTTTTAAAGACATTTGTTTACCCTGTTTATTCAAATGGGTAGAACTGAATGTCCTTACTATAGACATTCTTTTTGCAATGCAAGAGTTAAAAATCCTTGCTGTACATTTTTCTACATCTACATCAAAGATACTGTAGTGGTGAGAGTTACAGATATACCTGTACAAACAGGTATACATTCAACATATTCTTTTTATAGTCAATGTTTTTTCTAGCATAGGATCTTTAGAGGCCATAGACTCTGCCACTTGGGACTGTAATATGAGATAATTGACCTCCATGTGAGTTATGTGTCCCGAGTCTAAAGCAAGGGTGCATGTGGTAACAACAGAATCAATTATCTCACCATCCATCCCCCAGTGGAAAGGGCTACTGCAGTTAGAATAGACCCATGAAAAAGATTTAGCTATTTTAAAATGTCTTCAGTTACTTAATTTTTATAAATAGTGTTACTGCATTATGCATAGAAAAATGGTGGTGGATTAAACTGTGCTAAGTGTACCTACCCACGGAGTCTCTAAGAGCATGCACTATCTGGAGATGAAATCTCATTGGGGTATCACTGATGGGGCATCACCAAGGCTGTATTAACTGAGCTGCCTCTGTTGCTGCCATGCAAGTTACTGTCAAGAAGATCCATCTTCATTTCCTCAATGGTTGTCATCCTCTTGCATGTGTCAGGGAGCAGCAGAAGTAATGGACAGAGCTGCTAGACTCCAAGGACAAAATTCTACCTCTGCCAACCCTTGCAAACCCTTGCCAGGGTAAAACTATTTGGAGAGAGCAAAGGTATTTAACTCAGTAATGGCATCTCCAGTCAGAGTCTGATCACCTAAATGATCATATCTAAACTATCATGTACTGGAACTTTGAAACTCTTCAGTTGCCCAGTTGCTTGGTTACAGGATCATTTGTCATCTATTCTGGTAGCAGGTTGAGAGGTGAGGGAACTGGAGTGAATGGGGAAGAAGATTACATGTGCTGTTGAAAATGCAATGAGCACATTCGATCATATCTAATTCCCATTTATATTACTGTGGACATCCCTACTGCCCAGCTGCCCTCTCAAAGACTCAGAGCTGTGGGATTTTTTGATGCATGAATGAAGACTGGGAAGAGGGCCAGCATGCTGTTCATAGGCTTCTTCATCATTTATTACCTTCTAGTTTTAATTGTTTTCCTGCTTCTCTTGAGATATTTATCTAGGAGGAATTGTACTATGCAATGCAGACACACGAGGTGGCAACTGAAGATTGCTTGTTAGCTCACTGTACTGTACAGTAGATGGATCTTAATAAAACAGAAAAGACTATTTACATTAATAGAAGAGGCCTATTTGTAAAGCTTTTATTGCTTAAGTGCACAAGTTTGACTCCTGTTCGTCTATTATAGAGGTGTGGGTTGTATAGTAATCACCACGTAACTGTGTTGCCTGTATCCTTATAGTAATGAAAATCAGATCTCTCTTTATGCCTTTCTGTTGCACCCTATTGTGTCTGCAGGGCTACATTTATCTCTGGTTAAAGGCTCTAGTAGATTTACAACAGAGCAGAATTTGATCTGCTTAGTTTCTGACTGGTACTTCATCAGTGGAAAAATTAAACAGAAGCCACCAGAAGAGAGCTTGATGATAGGAGGCAAAACAAAAGGGAAGTTGGCAAAGGGAGGATAATTAGTGAGGAAAACATAGGAATGGGTTGTGTGTATCACAGAGTGAAATTTGAAGGGAGGAATTCAGATCTCTAATTCCTGGTAGCTTCAATGGAGCGTTACGATCCTTTTCTGTAGACAGCTTTCAGATGTCAACCTTGCTTCCATTTGGATTCCCTTGTCAGAGCCTGGTGGCTTTGTCACAGGCAGTACCTCTGGGTACCTTTCATGGTCTCCATGCTGCTTCCCAGCCCTGATCCATCCTGATGAAATTATGCATGCCATGGCCACAGTCTTTCCCTTTGCACCACTGTCTGTAGCTGTGAGAGGGACAGTGCATGGCTGAGATGCAGACTAACTTTATGTTTGGTCAGCCTCCAGCTCCAAAATATGACCCAAACACTGTTGAACCCAGGGAAAGGAGAACTGGCAGTGTGGAGCTGTGTGAAATACTTCCCCAGCCTTTTCCAGTCAGTGCTTTGTTTTTTCAGAGCACCCCACACTGTGCAGGAGATGAGAAGAATTGCTCCAAATATCCCAGGAAGGTCAGGCCCATAGGCTGAAGCACAAGTGACCACTTTAAGTCCTCTTTGGTTTGAAGAATAAAAAGATGCAAGTCCCTTTTCATGCTGTGAGGGCTAGAGAATTAGGGAAACTTTCATGCCTCTGTCCCATTTAGTCTTCAGGAAGGCAAGGTTTGTGAGGTACTCTGATTTCTTTTTTTCAACACAAGAGTGCAGTTGAGAACAATTGTGTGTGCGTTGGGGCTTGGAAGAAGTGAAGGCCACTAAATGTAGGCGATCTTCCTTAGGTGGAGAAAGAGGATTTAGAAACAGGTTTTTTTAAATTGATATCTCAAAAATTATTTTGTTATTTCTCCCAACACTTCAGTGACCTTGAGTGTTTATCTCACCTCATGGGGGAGTAGATAGGGCTGCTCATCTTGTCATTGTGAAAGTTCATGTCCTGAAGCAGTCAGGACTTCTCTGTTTGTCTGGTACCTAGCATTCACTGGTACTTAATTGGGAGAGTATTTATTGACTTTGATGGGTCTGCTGAGCAGACTCCATGTTGCCAAGTTCTGTAGAGAAAGCATATACACCAGATTTATCCATTCCTCATCCATCTTGACAAAGAGATAAATATTGACTCAAGTGTTCAGTCTCATTTCCCTCCCATCCCCCCTCCCAGAAAAGCCCAAAGAACATGTTTTATGGATAGAGCCAAATGACCAAGCTTAGATAAAAATACCTTGTGCTCATAAGTATGAAATGAAATCAATTAGTCTGAGTAACAGGTCATCTTACTTGAGACAGCACACATCATTAGGCCTAAAAAGATGATAATATGTAATTTATAAATATATATGTATTTCCTAACGAGTTAGGAAGAAACCTTTTACCATCATATATTTTAATTGTATAATGAATGTTAAAGTGTGTGAATCAGCTTGATTTAAAAATACAAAAGAGCTGAAGTACCCTAATAATAAATCTGTAGGTGTGTGTTGGGAAAGAGATGCAGTTTGCGTGACTGATGAGATATTAACAGTTTTGACCTCATCTCTCAGTGATGGATATTGATAACACTCATTTCTAGAGTGCACTAAGGATCCCATACGGCACAGCCTCTGCTGAGGATGGAGGGAGTGTGTGCAGCTCGCACTGACTTCGGTGTTTCTAAATGGGGTACTTGGAGCAACCTGATTGACTTTCGTGAATCACGGACATAAATTTAAAAAGCAGTAAATGCCTGTTTCGTAATTCTGCCCTGGCTCTGGCAATGCAGTAGCAATTTTTTGTGTACTCTCAAGTGCTCCTCATCTGAGACGCTGCTGGCTTGGGGCTTCTCTTAAGGATTTGCCAGCCTCAGAGTTAGGAAATGTTTTCCTGATAATCAGCCTACACTGTCACCGGTCCAATTAAATCCCATTACTTCTTGTTATACCCCAGTGGGATCCCCCAAACAATTCCTTGGCATCCTCACTATCTGTCCCCTGTCAGACCCTCCTGGATGCTTATCTGGAGCCTCCCGCCAAACTCCAGCTATAAGTCAGCCTGATTGCTGTCTGCTCTGTGCATGTTCGGGCCCTTTCTTGATGCTTTGCATCCCATATCCCTCAATTTACATTTATTTTTTTTTTGTAAATGTGGTGTGCCATGATGTTTTGGTTAGAAAATAACTTCTCCATAGAGTTAAACATCTGCTTGAGATTGATAAAGGCAAAACAGGTTGTCGGTTAATCCTTCAGTTACCCAGCTCCATTTGACAGGGTGTTATTGAAGTCAGAGTCTGATCCACAGCAAGACTAAATGGAAAAATATCTTTTCACAGGATAATGACCCAAGACTGTATAATTCTGTGCACTTTGCTAATTGGAGGGCGTTGTCAAATTGGAGGTAATGTAGAGAACAACAAACGTGATCAAAATGTTGGCAGCATTATTTCATAGGGAAGGATGAAAAGAACTAAAAATGTATGAGCAAGTTAAATAAGGAGCAGGTAGAGGGAATATGATTCAAGTAACAAGGAACATTGGGGTTGATTCAGTAGTGGGACACTCCCTCCAGGCCCCATGTCCAAAAGGTCTGGAGTAAGGTTATGAAGTCCATGAAGCCACTGAGGCTTCAGTATCTTCTTGATGCTATGCACCAGGTGCATTTTCAGAATGAGAGCTACAGCCATGAATAATAGGTAAACTGAACTACATGTGAAATGAGCATTAGGACAAAATTCTGGACCATGACTGTTTTTCAGTTTGTAGAATGTTCTTAAGAGGTGGAAAAGTGCCAAGTATCAGCAAAGTACTTATAAATCCATCTCCTAGCGCTTGCTGAACACATCTTTGTTTGAGGCATTTAAAACTAGATTAGATGTTAAACCCAAGCTAGGAACTGAACAAGAAACTATTCAGATGATCAGTAATCAAGAGCAAACAACCTAAAGGAAGAATGATTTGGGAAGGAGCTGCCATATCTGACTTGTGCCCAGTCATGAAGTTTTCCATGAGCTGTTCGAAGTCAGTCTCCTGTAGAATCAGTAAGGGTTTGGATGACGTTAAGAAGAGTGTAGAGGCACAGTGTGTGTTTGCTGTCTATAGAGTTGGGGAGTATTTTGTGATGGTCTGCTGCTGTGACAGACTTGGGTTGCACTCGGCAGTGAAAGTGTCTCTGTTAAATGCCCTGTGAGTCGGGCACTTAAAGCCAATGCAGCTTTTTCTGATACTGAAAGGAAGTGTCGAACTCATTGCTGCAGGGTGTTGCAGGGGCTAAAAGTAACAAATCGGTTCGGAAAAGGCCTAGGCAAAATCAGGAAGATTTGGTGGGTGGTTAATTAAAATGATAATCTGTTCTGGGTCAACCTCTGGGACTGAAAAACTCTAAATCATTCATTGCTAAGGGATGGGTGGTCTCGATAGGGTCTAGTTGTGAACTTTTATCTACCCTGATTCACATGCTCTTCCCTTAAACATTTGCTGGTGGCCATGCTTGAAAAAAGGGTCCTGTGGACATGACCCAGGGGTTTTATGTTCTTATATGAATAAGAAGAGCAGAGTCTGACTGATGGGATCTCATTGATTTCACTTTATCCTGAAAGAGACCTCGAGGTTCCAAATCAGGATGCCATTATTTCTCTTACAGGCTTCCTGTATGAAGCCAATGCAGCATTTGGGTCTGGCCTGAAACACCCTCTTCCACTAGTTTCACTAAAGAATTGTTTCAGAGGGATAATCCAGAATACTTCAGGGTCTAGATTGTTTTTTTAACTGATTGCTACTCCAGTTTAACTGACCTCTTTTAGCCTACCTATATAAATTTCCAGTCAAAAATTTCCTGATATAGCCAGTTTTAAGCTGACAGAAATAGAGTCTACACTGGGGTTTGCACTGGTTAAAGTGAGTCCTTTTGATTAAACTGGTGCCAAATTTTGTGTGGACAAATCCTCACATTGTAACAAACCCACACATCCTCCCTTTCCTCTGACAATCATATCAGGCTGGTGAGTCCTATGGACCCAATCTAATAGAAATGGAATTTTTACCATGCAAATCTTATTACCTAAAGTGCCAATGAAACTAATGGGATTTTGGATAGTAAAAAATACTCTGTATGTGATACATAGTTTGGAATATAAATTCATTGGAGGGGGGGAATGTAAGGAAAAGGAGCTGTTATTGCATGTGGTCCTTTGTGACTTCAGAGGACCTGTTCCTCCCATCACCCCTCAGCTCCCCCTTGATTTCAGTGGGACCAAAGTGGTGTTTAGTGTCTTGCTAAAAACCCTGAGCTCCTTGCAGAAATTTGTTTTCAAACTACACAGCTGTCTGTTTGTTTTAGAATTCATTTGAGGGAGGAGAACAGCAAAAAAAATTAGCCCAAATGTTCCAGTCCAAGGACAGACACCTAGAGGAATATATATTTTTTTCCAAAGGGAACCATTTTTGCTGTGGAGGTTAGCTGAACATGTCAGGAACATGGTGAACATTTGAACATATTTTGACAATCCCTGGACAAAAAAAAAAAATAAAATAGATCAAATAAAAAGTTGGAATCTATTTAGCTAATACTGTAATTTACACCACCCTCCCAATATACACACATGTATGTATATATGGTGTGTGTTCTATATATATATGTGCTAGGGTCCTCAGGCTGCCAACCTGTGGCAACTGTGTGTCAACTCCTGGGCTGAGGACAGTGTCAGCAGACAGATCCAAGTTAATAACTGAAGTTCTGCAAGCACTACAACCTTTAAAACTGTCTCCTATAGTTCCTATGCATTGTGAGAATACAGCACAACTTGCAGAGAGTTCAACACGCCTGTCACTGTTTGGGCAGAATTCCTCCTGATTTTTGTGGGGGCTTAGTTGATGTGTACATTCAGGCCTAAAATAATGTGAAGTAAAATCTCTTTCATAACCTACAGCATTGTGCCATTTTGATGGTGAAGCTGATTACATGGTGTCGTAGGTTAACCCCAGCCAGCAAATAAGCCTTGCACAGCTGATTGTTCCTGCCATGGGATGGGGGAGAAAATTGGAAGGGTAGAAGTGAGAAAACTCAAGGGCTGAGATAAGAACAGTTGAATAAGTGAAATAAAATAATAAATTATAATGAAAGGGAAAATACCAAAAAGAGTGAGTAACAAAACCCAAGAAAAACAAGTGATGTGAATTAAAACCAACTGCTCACCACCAATGAACTGATGCTCAGCCCGTTCTGGAGCAGCAGTCCCCCAGTCACCTTTCCCCTTAGTTTATATGCTGAGCATGATGTCATACGGTATAGGATACCACTTTGGCCAGCTGGGGTCAGCTTTCCTGGCTCCATCCCCTCCCAGCTTCTTGTGCACCCCCATCCTCCTTGCTGTCAGGGCAGCATGAGAACCTGAAAAGTCCTTGGCTTCGTGTAAACACTGCTCTGCAACAACTAAAACATCAGTGTGTTATCAACATTATTGTTATCCTAAATCCAGAACATGGCACTATACCAGCTACTANAACAAGTCAGTCCTATTTGTAAAGGGCAGGGAGCTGAATAACGGTTTTGTTGTTGGCTTTCTCTCTCTCTCAGCCGTAGGTAGAAATGCTGCATTTGTTTTCCCCGACTATTTCAGCCAGATAGATGTCCTCCTCTTTCATCTTGCCTGCCTGCTTGATTCCCACAGTGGAGTCTTGTGTTCCGAGCGTNTTGGTTTCCTGTCACTTGGGAAGCAAAGATGCAATAAATGATACCTTTATTTTTGTGTTTATTTTAATGAAACACACTGAAAAGGCTCTTTAGAAGAGTGGAGGAAAGAGGAGGAGGTCAGAGAAAAACAACTGCAGTCTGATGTTCGGTTTTGTGGTATTATTAGTTATTATTCCCAAAGAAAATAATGTCCTTTCTTATTTGCTTTTAACATTTCGCCCTTGGCATCTGTTCCATCCATTGTGGACTAACCTAGACTCTGTTCTCTGACGATGGGTTAAAGTGAGCACTTACTGAAAAGCATTCTCTACTTAATTACTTTTCCTTCTTCTGGAAGCTATTTTTTTTTATAGTCACATGTTAATTGTGTATTAGTAGGCCTTTCTGATTAGTTGAAAACATAATGAAACCTTTGTAAACAACAGGGAGAAAGAGGGAGAGGGAGGGGGGGAGGGGGAAGGGT
>VWZY01006947.1:74840-89621 GCA_013399075.1 Chloroceryle aenea
AGGAGTGCGGAGGTGCGTGGTAGCCCGGCGGGAGTGTGGAGATTGGGGAATTTTGAAAAGCAGAAATAATGCCAGTGGAAATTTCTAGTTTTTTGAATGACAATTTCCCTCGCCCAAATTAATCAACTTACTTAACGAGAAATGAGATGCATGGAGATGCAAATTGCTGTCGATCTCCAAAAGCAGGGTGGCAAAGGCAGCAAGTTGGAATAGTGTGGAGGGGGGCTGAGCTGCAGCTGTCCACTAACAAGTCAGTCCTATTTGTAAAGGGCAGGGAGCTGAATAACGGTTTTGTTGTTGGCTTTCTCTCTCTCTCAGCCGTAGGTAGAAATGCTGCATTTGTTTTCCCCGACTATTTCAGCCAGATAGATGTCCTCCTCTTTCATCTTGCCTGCCTGCTTGATTCCCACAGTGGAGTCTTGTGTTCCGAGTGTACCTCAGCCTCTCCCTGATGGGGCAGAAAATTTGGGTGCACGAGAAGCACAGGCTGAGGAGCAGGATCTGAAACATGGAAGGAAATGACAGGAATTATTAAGGTATCTGCAAGCTCCTCAGAAGGGAAAAAAAAAAAAAAAGGTATTTGAAAAAAAAGAAAACAAACAGTCCTTAGGACCCAATTCAGTGCCACTCGGAGTCCAGCCAGTGCAGATCGGATTCAGTGAATCAGCTGAATCAGGCTCTCTTCTCGGAGAAGTTTTTTTCTTTTCCTGGAAAGCTGCTCATTAAACACAATCCACATTGGTTGTTTTTCAAAGGGGCTCTCCTCTGTTTGCAGCGCTGGATTTCGAACGGGCAGAGCCTCCCCCCTTCCCGTCCTCCACTCCCCCCCGTTGCTGCTTTAAAGAGCTGTGCTTATAGGGATTTTGCAGCTCTCCGTGTGTTATTAGAAAACGTGTGTCTGGGACGGTTAAAACGGGAGTGCTACTGTATGCAAGAGCAATGTTCACTGTAAGCAATCCAAGGAAATCCTGCCAAGGCAGTATATGAACAGCAGCCAAACAAAACACAGGCGCCTTTCCAGTGAAAACCAGCACACTTCTGCAAATAGAGGAAAAATTGACTTTCTGATTTGGAGTGTTTCTACAACTAAGAAGAATTACTACAGTGATTGTTCTAAAAATGTTTTTCGGCAGCACATTCTCAAAGGGGTTGGGATGCTTAACATTGTTTAATTATGCTTCTCGTAGGTGATCAGTCTGGATTGTATAGAAACAAAATACTAAGATTTTAGGACCTTCTCTTAAGCCAACATTGGCATATTTTCTGCAGTGTTATAGTGGCATAATATGCCACCTATTTAAGGAGCAAAAACTGTATTTTTATCTTTGCACTTCCAGAAGTATGATTAGAGATTCATCTTTTGAAACTTCACAGTCATAGATTGCAATTTAACTGCTTCATCTAGAACAGCTCTCAAGATCTCTGATTCTGTAACTGATGGATTTTATTTGTAATCTGAAGTATTTTATACCTTCCTCCTTCTCTTGTACCCCTCCTTCTCCCCCTTATATTTAGCCTTTTAAAGCTTCTGCTCTTTTTGCTTCTTTGTTCACTCAGTCTGGGATTTTCTTTTACAGGACTTTTGAGTCCCATAGGAACCCTTTAGTGTAAGAAGTGTCTGCAGACATTCTGGCATTCAAAAAATTTCCATAATGATGAAAATTGAATGAGATTCCACAAATTTGTTTATTACCAAGAATAAATATTATTTGTAAAAAAAAAAAATTTGCTAGTCTCAGCTACATTTTTTTTTTCCAAAGAATTCTTATTAATAGGGTTTAAGAATGCAGTCAGTTTATCTGAAGTGAGCTAAAGAATAGGATAGTTCTGCAGAGAATTATTATTATTATTATCCTTTTTTTTTTACTTCTAAACCCCAACATATCAGTGGAAGGAAAAGAAACAGAATTGTTAAGGATTAATTTTGATTTATATATAGAAATTGTTTTTCTTTTAACTAAAGATACAAAAGATACCTTACTAGATATGTCTCTCTATTCCTCTAAAATATATGCAGCTGAGTTCTTTAGGTTTATAGCTGCTGTGAACCAAGTTCTCTTCTTTTAACTGCACCACCACAAAACAGATTTATCCCTATATTGAAAAGAGCATTTTGAGACTAACAAATCCCAGAAGGAAGTGAAAGAAGACCCTAATCCAGAGCCCATTGAAGCCAGTGGAAATATTAATATTGACTTTGGTGGGCTTTGGATTGGGATATTAAACAGTCATTTCCTCTTCTTTTTAATGAAACTACTTATTTTCAGGGTACTTCAAACAAATCTTAAAGTTGCCCTAATTTACTAAATTAACTTGTTTATTATTTACCATTCAGTCAAATCTTCCTGTTGGGTGAAACTGTTGTACACCCTTCTCAGAAGATAAGATTGTGGATTTTTCAAGGTCTAGCTGGAGCAACTGGGAAAGGACAGACCTCTTCCCTGTACTCAGTCCTCTTTCTCCTTTATGCATAGTACTGTATTCATAGCCAGTCTTACAGAGAGCAAATCATGTATTTATACATATACATCCACATATATTATATACAAATATGTGTATATATAAAAAGAAAAGAAACCTTGAAAAGGTAAACATTTCTACCTTGAATGTGAGGAATATCATCCTCTGTGTTCAAATTAGGACATGGAAGTTGTGGCATATGCCATGTCAAGTCACAGCAGCACAGCCTCAGCCGTTCTGTATCTTTAAATGTTGATACATAACAATGAAACCAGGTGAGATCTAGCCCCAGGTGCTGGCTGCTGCATGCATTGCTGAACAATTTTTAAAGGATGCAGATTGGGGGTGGTTGAAGGAGGAAAAAGTAGGTCTTTTTCCAAATAGATTTTTTTTTTTTTAAATTTTGTGTGTGTGTGTGAAATATGTTGTAGGTTTAATGCAATGATTAAAAAAATGTTTGAATTAAGCTTCATACATTTCTCTAATAGCAGCTCAGTATAATCCAGTCCTGACCTGGCTCCCCCTGATGTGCAGTACTAGTTGTCATGGAGCCCCAGTTATGCCAAACTGGGGGAAGATTTTGTTGAGACCATGAAACTCATTTCACTAGTCACTGTACACAAATGTGGAATTAAGGGTCTTTCACAGAATTACTCTGAAGGGAAAGCTTGGATGCTGAAGAGTTGCTCCAAGGACTGCTTCTGCTTTCCCTGTTTGCACATCAAGAACCTACATGGCTTGAAAAAGAGCTCCGCAGTGAAGTTTTTTCCCTTCATTCTTTTCAATGGTAAAATGGTAAAAAAATGGTAAACCATTTTTGAATCATTTTACCTTCAAGACCATAGTTTTCAATTCTGTGGTCACCAGAGACAAGGCGTCAAGGAAAATCTGCAAATAATTTGAACAGTGGTTCATGCTGGAGCTGTGTGCCTTCTAAAACTATTTGAAGGTGTAGTCTGTTGCAGGGAAAAATTATTGATGTACAAGGATGGTTTTATTTGGAGACATCTGTATGCTGGCAGCTGTGCCAACCATGTCTGTTCTTCTAAGTAACAGAAACCATGCAGCCAGGAATAGCAGTGTTTTGGTGACAAGTGTTGAGAATATTGGTTGAATTGTACTATGAAAATATTTTCATTATTTTTATTATTTACTGTTCTGCAAGTCGATTTGAGATACATGTCTGCCTGTGTCTGTGTGCATGAGCAGATAAGGTAGAGAGAGGGGGCTTTTATTTTTAATTTTTTTTTCAATCACACCTCCTTTGCATTTTGTACATATCAGCATTCTAGCTGAGTGATTTGCTAATTGCACCGAGAGACCCACTTTAAATGCAGGAATACTGAAACTTTGAAACTGTAACATTTTGACTGGTGAGAATGACCAGTCTTCTTTTCTCTTTCGCAGGGAGCTAGTTGAAGGAAGCTGGCATTGTCGCAGAGTGAAAGCTCTGCAGAAGTGCCGCAGGTTTTTCATATGGAAATGTGAAATAATGGGGTGATTAAATAGAGCTGTATATTAAAGTACATCTGACATTAGAATTAGCATAATGTGCTCTAGCCCTAGGCTGAGTACTTTATTTGCCATCTGCGTCGGACCAAAATCCCCTGGGGAAGCGCTAAAATATTCTGAATAAACTCAGCCCGAGTTCTTATTGAGAGTAAAATACCATTTGTGGCACGTCGTATTGATTCGTCTTAATTGCGGTGCAGAAAAGAACATTCAGTTGCTGATGACTTTTGTACTCTGTGACAAGTCGGCTGGAGTTATTCTAACACTGCAGTTGGTTAACCTGAACAGACTGTCGTGCTCAGAGAAGGAGAAAACCTTATCTTCAGTAGCATAAAGTACACTATCATCTCCTGGCTTTACTCCTTTCTATCTTGATGCAGCAACCCTATTTTTTTTTTTTTAAATATTATTCCTTGAAAACAGCATCCAACAAACTGAAGGGGAAATGGACCTTCACTGAATCATTCCAAGAAAATTCACATTCTTACCGATTTATTCTCCTCAGTCTACCTCCCCACACTCCCACCCCCACATTCTCTTAAAAAAAATCCAGAAACATCTGACCAGCTTTCATCTAAGGGAGTGAAAATCAGTGGAACTTGTCCTTGAGGATCCATCTCCGGAACCATTAGTTCAAGAGATTTATTATGTATATTCTGTAAAAAGCTGTGGCTTCTCCTGTGCATAAGCCCACAGTCTTAGTCAGTTGTAATGGTTTGATTTTTGTCAACTCTCCACTCAGATAGGTTGCTGAATACCTTTGAAAAAGTGCTTATAACATGCATAAAAGATAAATATTTCATCTGAAGGAAAATACTTTGATGCTCCCTGCAATTCTGTAACATTCATAAGGTCCAGTTTTTACCCTATAATTGCCTATCATTATACACAATTTACATATTCAAACATTCTCTACAAACCTTAGTCTAGCATGTTTTTATTACAAATTCAGATCAAGGGAATAACCTTTAACTTCAGAGACAAATGAGACAAATTTACAAGTGCATGTCTGCTGTTTTCTTGTGTTTTATAAATCCCTGCAGACCCGAACACTTTTGCTATAACGCCACTCAGAACAATATACATATATTACTACTTGTTTGTAGTGCTTCGGTAATGAGTCCCCTTTGTATTAGATAACCTATATAATTCAGCATCTAGGCCCTCCATAACGTCAATTATCTCCTCATAGCTAAATGTACATTCCATTAAAACAAGATTTACAGCCTTTATAATACTTCTTAGGATTGAATGTGGAGATTTTGTGGATTTAAAGAAGCAGAGATGGGAGTTAGCATTTGTTAAAGAAGCAATGAATTAAAACAAAAATGCTATTTCATTTACTAACTATGAATAGGCACCTAATACCCTTAAGAAATAGTTGTAGTAAAACAGACTGAAGCACTCCTGGGGAAAACCAGGAAAATTTGTTTTCACCCTTTGGCTTTTTTTATTGTTTCCTAATTTACTCTTTATTTTTACATTATATGACATGGACAATTTCCTTTATGAATCCTCCTTTAAGTTCCTATTCAGATTACTGAGAATTCTTGCTTGTAAAATGAGAAAATGGCACCTTAGGAAAGTCTGTGGAAAAAAAAAAAAAAATCCCAGCACTTGCCAGTTTTCAAACAAAACTACTTACAGGAAACTGATTTAAAGGGAAGCTGCTGGCATATTTCATATGTTGTAGAAAAGACTGACATTATTTCAAATGCATTTGAATACCTTATGCAAAGAAAAGGCCTAAAAGTGTCCTTGAGCAGTACAAGGGTTTTTCATGAATGCTGTAAATGGGATTCTATATATTAAACTACCAGCCACGGGTAGTCTTATGGTCTTTTCATCTCACGAGTGGGTACATTTCACCCTGTATTACATTCCCCATTTTCACGGGCAGTTTTCATTGTTTTATAGAGCAGGTTTGTACAGCATCCTTTCAGTCTCCTAGCTGATGTCTTAAGTTTAGAGAAGCTAACTAAAAACCACAAAGCTGTTTAGATGCTTGAGGTGGAGTCAGTTGAAACTGTTATATCACAAAGGGCTAATTTAAAAGTTAATTCATTCGCTATTGATCTTTTGATATTGATTTTCCTGTTTGCTCCTTACTTTTCACACTTCTCTCTTCCTCTGATTTATAAATTTCCTTTGTATTTAAGAATTTAACACCTATTAGAAGGAGGTGTTCAGAGATGACAAACATGATTTTATCTTCTATCTTAATAGAGTGTTTAGGTCAAAATCCCTGTTTTGTGAGTACTGATTTTTGCTCTGCATTTTTCTGTATTTTTCTGCACTAAGTAAAACATTCTTATACTTCTGTAGGGTGAGCATTAACTTCCAATAAGCCACAAGCTCTTTTAAGGAATGAGAAATTGAACACCCAGAAGGAAGTTACCCAGAATGACTATTGGCATTTTATACCTAAAAATATAATATTGCCATTTTGTAATGCTAGAAATTAAACTGAGCTATGCAGTTGGATCATTTATGTGAATCTGGCAATACAGATCTGAGGTATGATTAAGTCTTACAGAAAATGGAACTACGGAACACAAGCTGCATCTTCAGCTGAAGGTTGCCTGTGTCCATTAAGAAGCAGGAAGCATCTGTTTGTGTTATGCATGGCTGTAGTCTGCCTGCAGTCTCCTTCTTTTTTGTATGTATAAATGCCAGAGAGGACATATGAAATGCTTCTGGGGAGAATTTAATAAAAAAAAAAAATCACAACTTGGTATATTCATATAGGCCCAGTTAAGATCCTTGTTTGTGATAACCTGGTATAGATTATCTGGAAAAATTCAGTTTTCAATGGTGGCCATTGGAGCTACTTTGAATTTATAGCAGGATAATTAAAATCAGAGTTTGGTTAAGAGTATGATTTTAAGGTACTGGATTGGTATCTCTAAGTTTTCCAAAGGTCATGGTCCTTGTTCTTGGAATTATGAAAGGATTGACTGTAGGCAGCATGACAATCTTGACTTCTTGACTATGTGATTAGGAATTAATCTGTCTGGCTTTTCACTTGTATGATGAAATAGTTTGCGTCACAGAAAATGTATTTATTATTACACGAACGATAAACAGACAATTTGCAATCCTGCCTAATAGAAAAGGAACACTGCTGAAAGGTACAAATGGCTTCACAAAATAAAATAGGCTCCCAGAAGTGGGGCAGTGTTTAATCCACCAAAACCAGAGATTGGCAGTTGGCTTTAGCATAGAGGGAATTAAAAGTACATTACTAACAGGAATGTAATATTAATATATTTTAATATTGGTGTCAACCAGTGCTATTGTAGATCCTTTTCAACAGGTAGAAAATGCTCTCAAGAATATTTGCATCACTAATTAAAATTAGTGCTGGGAATGAGAGGGTCTTACGGGGTTTGTAGGTTCTCTTGGCATAAAGCTTCTTGCATAACCTCCGTAGAGAACTTGCAGTCTCAGTAGTCAAGGTAGAAACAGGATGGGCAAAGCTGTAAAACACGCAGGCAGTGTGTGGGAGAAGAATATTACATGAAGTCGTGATTTGTCTTATGTTTGAAGATGGCACTGGAGGAGACAGGCTATTCAAGAAGCAAGGCAGAAAAGGAGTACAGGGCCTAGTATGGGAGGAAAAAGGATTCTGTTACTGGGAAGTGTCACTTCTATTTTTTTTTCTCCTCTTCAGACACCCTTATTTTTCTATCCACCTCTTATAACCAGTCAATTTTTGGTTCCTTCTCACATTCTTTCCTTTCACTGACCTCATTGTGAGATTCCATATTTCTAGATGATGACAGGCTCAGTAACACCCCATGCTTGGGCTCTTGCACCTAAACTTTCATCTCCTCTTCTTGAACCTCATGTTGCCTGAGCTTTACAAGAGAGACTGGGTGTTTATCTGAGTGGAGAATTGGACATTCTTAGGTTGAGAGACTGCAGGTGTCTTGATAAGTCATAAACCACCATTTTGAGTTGCCAGTTGATGGCAAATTTTTGGTGATAGTCCCTGTCACCCTCAGAAGGATGTGCTGCTAGACTCCCTTGAGCCATTTCTTTACCCAAGGCAGTGTAAGGATGGATGCTCTGGAGATGGATAGAGTCGTTGCTGGTGTTTTGCATCTTCAGTTTGTGTTGCTGTGAAAACAAAATTGAAATGGAGAGGTATAAAGAGAAATGATTCCTTTGTGTTTGGTGTTTAAAACTAGTGACTAGCATTGGACTAGCGGTGGTAGTCCTCACACAGGCATGGACCCTACTTCACACTTCTGTACTTTTTACTGAGACTGTCAATTCCTCTGAAATGGAGGTAGCAGCGCTTCCAAATGCTCCAGAGAGTTCAGGGAGGGTAAAACTATGGATACCGGGTGTGCTCAGCATATGTTTATTCAATCAGGAACATATGTAAGTAAATGTTTTCTTGCTACCTTGGATAATTTAGAGTAGTAATATGGCTTATAAAACATCTTCAGCAGAAATACCTGTATTAGAGATATTTTTGCATAACCAATCAAACATTAGGTATGAAACGACATAGTTCACACTGCAGACACCTGGAAAGCATTTAGCCCTTGTCTACATGCCCTGTCAAACCACGTATAACCGTATATTTTCTTCACTATGAAACACTAAATCTTTCTAGTATTTAATGCCCTTCTCTTTAATGTCAGCTGGTCTTATAAGGAGACTTGTTAAACTAAATGTACTCAATTATGGCATTTTAATTTAATAATAATTCAATTAAAGGTGTGTTTTTTATGGAGCATCCACACTACCTTTATTGGTATTATTGGAATAACCATCATAATAACAAGGAGTAATTATTTAAATGCTCATTAAAAAACGAGTGGTGGAGAAGAGAGTAACATTGGTGGAAAGATTGTAGGAACCTGATACATGTCTGTTCCTGAGTGCTACAATAAAAGGTGTCTTTTCTTTCAAGCTTGCAAGTTTCTGCTTTTCCTGAACTTCTAAAGGTGCAGTAAAGCAGCATTAAAATTCCTTAACATTTTTATTGCTGCTGTTTTAACTTTGTAAAGGAAACCAGAAACATTATCTGGCAAGGATTGCCAGAGGTAAAGAACGTCAGTGGTTATGTGGACCTGACTGTAAGTCCTCACTGCAGTCCTGGCAGGGGTTATGGATGGGTGATTAAAAAGGAAGAGAGTTCATTCTCTGTTACAGCTAATGGAATTATTCAGGCATGCTGAGGAGAGGATTCATAAGGCACTGGATGTCACTGTAGCCCAGCAGAAAATAATGAATTCTCAACAGTTCTTATCTCACAATGATTATTGTTTGATGGTATCCAGAATAATTGAGGATATTTTGAGAGAGATTCATCTCCAGGGCAAAGGCACTCAGTATTCAGGGTATGTAGGAAGTCATGTACCAACTGGGCAGGGAAGATGTGTGTATCACTAAATGATACAAGTTGGACTGCAGAGGACAGATAAGTCGGGGGATTCAGGCTGCCTGGTGCAGTGGGATGAACGTCCACAGACCCAGGATTCTCTTCTTCTGGACTGTACAGACCGATCTGTCTTTTCTCACTGCATTCTGTAAGGGCAGAATTTGGGAGGTAGGTTCTGAACTTATCTTTGTTTTGTACTGTTCATGAAAAAGAAAGAAGCTCATTATTGCTTTGACATTAAAAAAAAACCCAAAAACCCGTAATCTGTCATGCAGTAATGGAGGGAGCAGATTTTAATATTTCTGGAAAAGACCGTCTTTTGTCATAATATGCAGAAAAGGCAAGAGTGTTCAATAAATTCATAGTTTATAATTACCTGCTTTGGGAAAAGATACTAGAGAGATTTTTAATCTACCAGAAAAAAATCATAGCAAGATCTAATGGTTGGCTGTTGAATTCAGCAATTCAAATCTGAAAGAAGACTTTTTTTTTAATACTCAGCCATCGCCACAGACTACTCCAATGCAGAGTGAATTCTCTCTCACTTGACATTTCCAAATCAAGTTGAGAGAAGGGGGTGTTGGCAGACATGAAGTGGTTCAACTGCAAACTGGATGATATCTGTATGTGAGGTGTAGACTAAAATGTTTCCTATGCTTTTCCTGTACATGTAAGTAGGACAAAATTTTATGATCTTAAATTGCAGGAAGAAAGATTTAGATTAGGCATTTGAAGAACCTTCATGATGGTAAAGAAGAGAATGAATGAGGTAGGCTTCAGGAATGTTGTAGACTCTCCATCCAGGTGGCCTATGAAGTGGGATAATGGAGCATCTGCCATAGATATGAATGTAGATGAATAGATGTGGACATTCCTTGGGTCAGGAATTGGACAGGGGCAACCCTTAAGGTTTATCCTAGTCTTTAATTTCACAGTCCTTCCTAGCCTTCAGATCAGAATTTCTGAACCTATACGTCTGTGTCTCAGTAGGATCCAGCCCTACCAACCTGTCCCATGTCTGAACTCCAGCAGCAGTATTTGGCTTTAGTGCAACATTGAAGCTGGTGCTGGCTGCTCAGGACTTGTGGCCTGGATGTCTCATCTCAGTATGTCCACTGTATCTACCAAGTAATTACCCTTGACCCATCAGTCCCCAAACTCATACTTAGTTACAGACTGTAGGGTTGAATCCAATTCATTGAACACTATTAAAGAGTCTTGGCTTGTGCTTAACTGTAAGCACATGAATAATTTCTTCATTATCGAACAGAGCACTTCAGCCCATGCTTACATTTCACTGGTGGTGATTACTCACATGCTCCAAGTCAAGCACATGCTGAAGTGCTACAGACTGCATATGGCAAAGCCTATACAGCTAGTTGCCATAAAGTGCAGGTGGCAAAGGATTAAGATAGCCATATATCAAAAGTAGCCTTGTAACAGTTTTATAGTGTAAGTACACTGCATTATTAAGTATAGGGATCGTTCTTGAGCAATATGTGGCTGTTTCTGGGCGTGTTTAAAATATTTAGTAAGTTTTTGAATACAGAAATGTTCGGAGAGGTTCTTCAAAGACTTTTTGACATTGTTTTGTTCTTAAAAGTGAGGATCTACACTGCTCAGGGCAACTTCTAGGCAAGATAACCATGAAGTGATAATGTGGAAATGAACATTATCTTTTTTTTCTAAACAGGGAGCCTGATGAGTGTCTTTGAGAGTTGTGAAAGTTTATATATATATATATGTATACACACACACATATATGCACAGAGGAGTGCACACCCAAACACTTGTGAAATGGCCAGAGATTGGTAGCCAGGTAGCCTACAGTCAATTCTGATGTCTTGTCAGGGTCTCCTAAGTGGAGTGTTATGGAGCATAAAAGCTAAACAAAACAAAAAGGAAGAGAAGACTCTTTTATGACTGCTAGCTTGTAAATCTTCGCTCACTAATAGCACTAATTTGCTCTGTGTGAAAGAAAACTAAAAAGGAAGGGGATTTACTTTCCTCACTTGAATTTCACGGAGGTAAAGTTTTGGAGAAAAAAAACAAACCAAAGCATCTCAGTTCCATGTAACATGTAGTAGCAAGCATCCAGTCAGCTGCCATTTTGAGGGTAATTTTTTTAATCAGCCATTTCAGTTTTAGATTGGCCTTGATCCTCAGCCTGCTCAGGAGTTTTTCTCCTTATGCATGTGCCTTTGCTGAAGTAGATGTGCTGCTGTTGTCATCATCGTCGTCTAATACACAACTGCTTTTTTCCTCCTGTCGGCTCTTGTGCTAAGCAAGGAGAACGTATGCACACACACTTAATTTTTTAAAGAAAAAAAGCCCCATAATAAAAATGAATGCATGCTGTGACTTTAAAAATGAAAGAATCAAACATCTGTGGATAATAAATCGATTAATTAGAGTGGATAAAATGAAGGTGAAGGGTGCAGAGCACTCTTTAATTTGAAGATATATGACCTTGTAAGATGCTGCACTTCATTTGCTATTAGATCACACTTCAGAAGGAGCTTTATTAAAATCTGTTCTAGGGTGAGCTGAGGTAAAACATATTGTTAAAAAAAGCTTTTGACAGTGTACGTTATATACTTTAGTCTGCTTCACTGATTTCTGTCACTTTTTATACTACACATGTTGCCGTGCAAGAAAAGTTAAAGGTCTAGACATTTTCATCACATTTCTGTAAGAAACAGAAATTTAAATATTTGAAGTAATAATGGGAGCATTTACTGTTGCTTTGGCTGCAGAGTTGACATAAAAATCCCTAACTGCCTCAGTGCTGAGTAGATTTTTAAAGGGATAATATATCAATTCCTTTTTGTGTTTGTGTGTAGCTTTCATTAATGTCAATAGCAGTTATGGACACTTTTTCCAAGCTGAGTACAATTCCCAAACTTGTGGTTTTTCCAATAGCAGTTGTTAGAGATTACTCAAAGCAACTGGGTCTGCCCCGTACAACACAGTGTGTGGGGTTGGGGCAGAGGGGCTGTGTCAGCCAGGCAGAAACATTCGCAGTGTTGTGGAGGTTTCTTTTTGGCTGTGGAGTGACAGCTTCTCTGAAACTGGGGTCTGAAGCTGATATCCACAGCAATAGCCCTACTAAATCAATAGCAGTGCATGGACCCGTGCCACATTTATCACCTACCTTTGTAAATAAGTCTCAATCTGATAGATGTTTTTTCCCTTACGCTTTTATGGATGTTCATTAGGTGATAAGATTAGATAGACTGACAGGCCGATAGGTAGACAGATAATCTTCTAGACTCCTTGTCTAAGGTTTTGTAGGTTTTGTTAGCAGCAGCCATTCCTGCAGCAGCCAGAAGAGGGGAATTCAGTCAGCTTCCCCCGGTGTGCCTGAGTTAATTTCGTTTTTTTTTTCTCTTTTGACTGCTATGAGTCATTCCTCTCTACAAAGGTAGTTTCAATAATACAGTTCTGTTCACTTTGTAAACTCTTTCATTTTCAAGCTCAAGTAACAGGGTTTTGTAAACTGCAGTTCCCCCATCTCTAAACGGGTTTTGTAGTTGAGCTTCGGATCTGAGCCTCTTGCAGAGGGGCTGGGGCAGAGCTTTTTCAGAGTTGTTATGCAGACACAGGTCAGACAGGAAACTTGTTTCAGGCTTTGAACTTTCAGGAAGTTTAGTGCCTTTAGGAGCAGCAGAGCCATCACTAGCCAAAATATACACTTCTATAAACAAACAAGCAAGAAATTAATTTTAGGTTTTCCAAAATGGGTAGTTGTTTTCTCAGGAAACCTCCCCCTCATTTGAAAACAAACCGACAACAAAACAAATCCTGGATCATAATTTTCAAGTTGACACATATTTATGAATTTATCAGAGTCTTGCAGAGGCACTGAAAAAATGAGGGAGTGGGGGGCAAAGTGCTTTTTTAAGATAGCACATAGTTTATATTGTGCCCAGGACTGGAATTTTCTAGCTAGCAAAAATTATGACTGTAGTGCAGACTTGTCCACACCTGTCCTTTATGTAAAACTGAATCAAGGTTAAAGGAATGCTTTCCACCTTTATGCAGTCCTTCAAAGAGGCTAGAAAGGCAAACAGAACAATGTTTTTGGCTCCAGTGAGCATTTCGGCATTGGAGGGCAGGCTCAGGCTCAGAAATTCTTGGGACCCAGTTCAAGCACGGCCCGACATTTGTTACTTTTAATTGCAACTGTGCTGTCGGCTTTGATTACCGGATGTTTCATTTGAGTGGCTTCTTGGTGTTTTGGCAAAAAGAATGTCAAAGTGGTTTATGCAAGGGTACCTTTTCCAAGGTCCTGTTGACTTGAATAGGACTTGTGCAGCTAAATACCTACATGGTATTTTAAAAATAGAAGTGCTGGCATGACTAAAGCATGTATAAATTAAATTCAGCAAGATCCCAGGGGAGTGCTGCATGAAGTACATAAATATAAAATGAAAGAGTGAAAATGACACTGAAGCTCCTTGCAGGTGCCTTGTAAAACCTACCACACTGCATTTTCCTTGGTTTCTGTCTGTAGTCATAAATCCCTTGAAACAAATTCCTTTTTGTGGAGTAAACACATGAAAGGATTTGGATCTTCCTGAGTCATAAAGGGAAGTTTTATTTGCAAGTTAGAGGCTATAAACATATATAGCACCGACGCATATATGTGACATTTGTCATACATGTTAAGTGAATAAGCGTGGTGAGTAAATGTGCTGTTCAACAATTTCTACTAGTCAATACATTGCAATTAAGTCCTTCTTTCATAAATGCCAAGGAGGAAATGTGTTAGCAAAATAAAGCACACGCCAACTGTATTTAAATGTTCTCCACTGTATTATTTTTTGAGTGTTCTTTCTGTTTTTCTTTTATAGGTAAAGATGAGCCTTCAAGCTATATTTGCACAACATGCAAGCAGCCTTTTAATAGCGCTTGGTTCTTGCTTCAGCATGCCCAGAACACACATGGATTCCGCATATACCTGGAAACAAGCCCTTCAAACAGTTCCCTTACTCCACGCATCACCATCCCTCCTCCTCTGGGACCGGAGACTGTTGCACAGTCCCCGCTGATGAATTTCCTTGGAGACAACAACCCTTTCAATCTTTTGCGGATGACAGGGCCCATCTTGCGTGAACATCCTGGCTTTGGTGAGGGTCGGCTCCCAAACACGCCTCCACTATTCAGCCCCCCACCTCGTCATCATCTGGATCCACATCGCCTTAGTGCCGAAGAAATGGGGTTAGTTGCCCAGCATCCCAGTGCCTTTGACAGAGTTATGCGTTTAAACCCCATGGCAATTGAGTCCCCAGCGATGGATTTCTCCAGAAGGCTCCGAGAGCTGGCAGGAAACAGTTCCACCCCTCCGCCAGTCTCACCCAGTCGCACCAACCCTATGCATCGCCTGTTGAATCCTTTCCAGCCGAGTC
>VWZY01006947.1:90100-117415 GCA_013399075.1 Chloroceryle aenea
CCCCGCTAGGTTAAATTTCAGGGGTCTAGGTAACATTTTATTTGTACAGTTTAACTATTGCCAACCGAGAAAAGATGACCTAACTTGCCTCCGTAAACATAACTTAGCATAACTATGGTAGGTGCCAGACTTTGGCACTTAAATATAACCTGTGTCTACAAAGTTCTATTAAACCCGAGGGTTGATTAAGGCAGTAAAAATTGTGGAGCCTTTTAACTGTGCAATAATTTCTGTATTTATTGGGTTTTTGTAATTTTTTGGCATGTGCAGGTACTTTTTTTTATTCTTTCTGTTTAAATTTTCTTTTAAAATTTTGTTGGGTATCCCTTTTTAATTTACCCAGTTGTAGCCTGAGATTACTTGCATTGTAGGGGAGAAAAGTATCTTTAAAATTATAATTTTTGGGCCGCTGCTTTGTTGAAATTTAAGCTAAGCATGTGTAATTTCTTGTGAAGAAGCCAGAATTTGAACAGATTTTTTTTTCCTTCTCTCTCTTTTTTTTCCTTTCCTCTTCTTATAAAACCTTGAAGATTAGGGAAAACAAAATTGTACAGCGGATAACAATCTTTAAAATTAGCACTTTCTTTTGGAATTGGATTGAATATGTAGCACTGACAATGTCACTGATGACAGAGGCCTTTTCTAGATGGATTTCATCACTAACGTTACGGCAACAAAAAAGACATAGGTACAGAAGGCAGCTACATTCAAAAACCTGAAACATTCTTATCCGTGCGTTAATCTCAGATTGTTTCTTCTTGTTGTTAAAAGCTATGGCAACATAATGGGGCCATTTTGTCACTTTCTGGGGTATCTTTCCCTCCCTGTTCCCCTCCTGCCAGTCTTCTCAGAGACAGTAAAAGTACATCTTGAGTATGTAATACTCTTTTCAAATCTTGGAGGAGTCAAATGCCATCGTTTTTTTTCTTTTTAAACTGAAAAATCATAAATTTAAGTTCAGGANGAAGAAGAGGAGGAGGAGGAGGAAGAAGAGCTTGAAAATGAGAGCCGGCCAGAGTCGAGCTTCAGTATGGACTCGGAGCTGAGTCGCAACCGAGAAAATGGCTCCAAGTCGCTGCCGGATGAGAAATCCCTTGTCCTGGGAAAAGTCATTGAGAATGTAAGTCTAGGTGCCATCCAGCAATATAACGACATGCTAGCTGAAAAACAGAAGAGGAGTGGCTTCATGAAAAGGTCTTCTGACCAGCGAGACTTGTGTCCTCGAGACCTCTGTCAGAGAGATCCAGGTGATGAAGACTCAGTGGTAGGAGAGCTGGACCGCACTGAGGAAGGGACAGTTAACGGAAGAAACTTTGGCCCGGGTGAACCCTTCCCAAACTTGTTCCCCCGCAAGCCAACACCTATAACAAGCCCCAGCTTAAACAATTCCTCTAAAAGAATAAAGGTAGAAAAAGATTTGGACTTGCCACCAGCAACGATAATACCTTCTGAAAATGTTTACTCCCAGTGGCTGGTAGGGTACGCGGCATCGCGGCACTTCATGAAGGATCCGTTCCTCGGATTCACAGACTCCCGACAATCCCCCTTTGCGACCTCTTCTGAGCACTCGTCAGAGAACGGGAGCCTGCGTTTCTCCACCCCGCCGGGGGACATGCTGGACGGGGGGCTCTCAGGGCGCAGCGGCACGGCGAGCGGAGGCAGCACCCCCCACATCAGCGGTCCCGGCCCCGGGCGACCCAGTTCGAAGGAAGGGCGCAGGAGCGATACATGTGAGTACTGTGGCAAGGTCTTTAAGAACTGCAGCAATTTGACGGTGCACCGTCGGAGCCACACTGGAGAGCGGCCTTACAAATGTGAGCTGTGCAACTATGCATGTGCCCAGAGCAGTAAGCTGACGCGCCATATGAAAACGCATGGCCAGATAGGGAAGGAGGTCTACCGCTGCGACATTTGCCAGATGCCCTTCAGTGTTTACAGCACCCTGGAGAAACACATGAAAAAGNTCTTCTTATAAAACCTTGAAGATTAGGGAAAACAAAATTGTACAGCGGATAACAATCTTTAAAATTAGCACTTTCTTTTGGAATTGGATTGAATATGTAGCACTGACAATGTCACTGATGACAGAGGCCTTTTCTAGATGGATTTCATCACTAACGTTACGGCAACAAAAAAGACATAGGTACAGAAGGCAGCTACATTCAAAAACCTGAAACATTCTTATCCGTGCGTTAATCTCAGATTGTTTCTTCTTGTTGTTAAAAGCTATGGCAACATAATGGGGCCATTTTGTCACTTTCTGGGGTATCTTTCCCGCCCTGTTCCCCTCCTGCCAGTCTTCTCAGAGACAGTAAAAGTACATCTTGAGTATGTAATACTCTTTTCAAATCTTGGAGGAGTCAAATGCCATCGTTTTTTTTCTTTTTAAACTGAAAAATCATAAATTTAAGTTCAGGACATCTACTTTAGTCCTGATATGCTGTAGTTAATTATAAGAGGATGAGAAAGTCTGAATTTCTCATTGAAAAACCTCAACTTATAGACATTTAGTTTCTGAATAGAAATATTAAAGCTATCTTACATGATGTACAATAATGTTATTATAAGGAAGGGAAAAATAAATCCTAATTGATTTACCTGTCACTGCAAGATTCTGCTCCTACTGAAGTCAGTAAGAGCTTACCCCACGACTTAATCAGGAGCAGAATAGAATTGTATTCAGGTCAAAGCATTACGACAGAAAAAAGTAAAGAAAAATGCACCTGCTCTACTTTCAAATTCCAAATTCTTTAAAGCTTTTTATGACTAATATTAGCAAACAGTGGGCAATTATGGGTAGAGATTTTATTATGTTGACCCGCACTTTAAAGATTTTGTTTGTGGTTAAATGGCTTCTCAACAAGAAATTACATCATATTCTTCTACTTGGCCCAAAGGTGGGTTAAACTATAAGGGAACAGCTGAGATTAAGTGTCAGTGTTGCTAAGCATGGCATTCACAATACTGGCACTATAAAGAAAAATAAATAAAAATAATTTATTGGACAGTTTTTCTACTGCCATTCAATTTGACGTGAGTGCCTTGAAAACTGATCTTCCTATTTGAGTCTCTTGAGACAAATGCAAAACGTTTTTGTGAAATGAAAAGACTTTTAAAAAAAAAAAAGTAAAACAAGACAAGTACATTCTTTAGAAAGAAAGAGCCACATTTACTTTAAAAAAATTACTGGTTGAAGATAGTGGACATGAAAATGCCATAAGACCCAATCAAATGAAGATGCATACCCAGCACAACTTCGGACATCCATTAGCTGAATTATTCTCAGCCTTTTTTTTTTTTTCAGGACAACGCTGCTTAGGAAATGGAATGGAAATGATTTACTGCTGAATTAAAACTCAAATGACACAAATTACAAGTTGTTATCATTGAATGAGAAAAAACAATTCAGGAACAACGGCTAATTTTTTTTAAAAGTTAAATTTAGTGCACTCTGTCTTAAAATACGTTTACAGTATTGAATACATACAAGGGTAAAAAAGAAATTGTGTGTATGTGTGTTTGAGCAATCTTTTTTTTTTTCAAAGTTTGCTTAATAGGTTATTAAAAAAATGCCATAATGGCCATGTGTATATTGTTTTCTTTTGGTGACGGGGTTTTAGTATATATTATATATATTAAAATTTCTTGATTACTGTAAAAGTGGACCAGTATTTGTAATAATGGAGAATGCCTGGGCATTTTACAAAACCAGAAAGAAAAAAAAAAAAAACAAACTTTTCTTTTTTCCTTGAAAATGTTGCAGTAAAATTTAAATGGTGGGTCTATAAATTTGTTCTTGTCACTGTAACTGTAAAGTCTTGAGTTTTAGTAAATTTTTTTCTGCCTTGGGTGTTGAATTTTTATTTCAAAAAATGTATAGAATCTTGTATTTGGGGATTAAAAGGTGATTGGTACACCATGTAGAAAAAGTACGTAGAAAAAAGTGCTTAATATTGTTATTGCTTTGCAGAAAAAAAAATCACGTTTCTGACCTGTACCTATTTTTCTCTTTTTTTCTCCCCTTCTCCCCTTCTTTTCCCCTTCTGGAATGGATATTGATATTGGTTGATTCATATGATGTAGGCATTTGCTGTATTTTTACTGAAGCTTGTAATTTTTTAACTGTACGCTTGTCCTTTTAAAGGGATTTAATGTACCTTTTTGTTAGTGAATTTGGAAATAAAAATAAAAACAAACAAACAGGCTGCCATAATATATTTTTTTAATTTGGCAGGATAAAATATTGCAAAAATAAAAAAAAATTTGTATGTGAAGTCCTTATTGTACAGGAAAAAAGGGGGTTGTTAGACGACCTTTGAGTAAAAGAAACAAAACAGAATAATTAAGTGCTTTTTTATTTTTAATTTTTTGTTGTTGTTGTTGTTGTTCACAAATAATTTGAGTTGTATATATATATTTTTTTTTGTCAGAAATGGCCTACAAAAATGTGCTGTTCCCACAGGGCTCTAAATAACTTCAAAGTTGCCTGGACCCCTTGCATCAAGGTTTTACCAGGTATGGTTGAACCAGGCTGGATGGTTATTGCCTATTCACGTAAAATGAAATTCTGTTCCCGTAAAGGTGTCTGAGATGACATCCCAAGATTCCCCACAGATTTGAGAGAGAGAGAGAGGAGATTTTTTTTTTCCCCACTTTCCAACAAGATGTGCTACACATCTTCCCTCTCCTAGCCACCCTGCACTCACTGCTCACTGCACCCTGCCACTGCCCTCTGGAAGAAAGTTGTTTATAGCAAAAAGTGAGAGCTGTTGCATCCACTTTGACATAAAATAGAGAAATGGTCTGCTGTTGAAGTAAAATTGGTCCAGGCACAGCCCTTCTCTTCCCTGTCAGAACAGGACCTACTCCGTGTACAGGTCTTGCCAGTCCATGTTATTAGCTGCTTTGCTGCCGTTCACTTCTAATTGTACATTCCATGAATTTCTGAATGTTTGAGTGACTGGGATGAAATCCTGTGCCTTTTGATTTCTCTCTTCTTTGCTGTTCTTTTTCCCTCTCTCTCTCATGCTCTCTCCCTTTCGGGTTGAGGGGAAGACAGGTGGCAGAAGAGACACTGATGCTCTAGTGAAAGGGAGAAGGAGAAAATGCTCACTACTCTTGCTGGAAATGACAGTAACAAAAACAACCAAAAAAATGTTGTCCTGCCAAATTCTTCTTCTGGTTTCATTAGTGCAATTGGAAAGGCGTGCATGTGACAGCAGGGAAAAATTTGGTCCAGCTACCTAATGGATAGATATATGTCTTCCTGGCTTCAATAACGACAAGACTCCTGGACAAATTCTGGATCTCAATTAAACTGATATAAATCAGGAATTATTAATCATTCCTAGTCCTGGATTACTCCAGTGTAGCTGAGGCTGGAATGTGATTCCTTAAAGGCACTTTTTCACTTTTTGGTGAAAATTCAGATCTCTGGCATTTGTATAAATCCAGAGTCATGTCAGAGAACTCAGCAGAATCCCCTGGACATGCATCAGTGTAAAAAAGATAAGATGTTAACCATGTATTTTCAGTCCACTATTTGTTGATTTAAGAATGATTTCACCTTTCATTTTAGAGTAAATTGCTTAGGAGCTCCAGTCTCTCTACTGTTTTTAATTATCCAGGCCAGCTAACACCAGCAGTTGCCTAATTTTGTGACTTAGATCACTTAAACTAACAATAAGTCACCCAAAAGCACAAGGGTTGTGTTTCTGCAGACTGTAGTGATAAAGAAATGGCCATCCTTCTTGCATAGAAGAATTGTAGCTTACTAGGCCATAAGCACAATATAACATAGACATAAAATAGCTAGAATGCTGACATAGTTCTTTTCACAATATAAATTAAATAGTTTTTAATTATTATTTTAAGGTTGAATTTATTATTTTCATTGTGTCTAGTCCTGCTGCCTTTGAAGTCCAGAGCAAAACTCCGGTCAACTCCCTTGGCAACAGGACAGATCTGAGAACCTGGTTTTAGAAAGAAAAATACTGATTTTTAAGGAAAAGATCAAAAAATCAGCATTTCATCCCAGTCCTATGTAAAAGACAGTCCAAGGTTTTGTTTATCACAGGCAAACTCATTTTTATGGTGCTCTTTGTATTTTAGAACTGCAAAGCAAAGTAACGTTGATTTAAGTTGTTTGCATTTGTACCGGCAAGGCAAAATATTTTTATTACCTTTTTCTATTACTTATTGTATGAGCTTTTGTTGTTTACTTGGAGGTTTTGTCTTTTACTACAAGTTTGGAACTATTTATTATTGCTTGGTATTTGTGCTCTGTTTAAAAAACAAGAGCACTTTTTTTTTTATTATGGATAAAATGTTGAGATGGCTGGAGGTCATTTCAATATGGCTTAGTGAAATATTTATTGTTCCTTTTATTCTCTGTACAAGATTTTTGGCCTCTTTTTTTTTTTTCCCTTATTGTCACAATGTTGAGTTCAGCATGTGTCTACCATTTCATTTGTACGCTCGTTCAAAACAACGTTTGTTCCAGTTTCAAGTTATAAAAATAAATCGGACATTTGACTTGATCTCCAAATCTTGTCTTTCCTGTTTTTTTTTGAAATTGAGGGGTGGGAAGTGGAAAAAAAGAAAGAAGTGAGGAGTTGAAGCTTCAGTACAGATGATAGAGCTTGTGCTGTATTTTTTGTCATTTCTCATGGGAGTCAATCAGGAGAGAATTCTTGCTTCGGGAGAGCACGTGAGCACTTGCATGATGCTAAAGCAGGTGCTCAAGTCTTGCTTACATCTCTTAGACTGAAATATAATGTAATGTATTTCCTGATTAGGAGCCTTGAAAGAAAACGGTAGAGTGAAACAGTCAAATTTCTCATATGAAATGATGTTATGTTTGGAGCAATTAGCACAGTTTTCTGAAGATGGTCAGAAGAGCTTTGTGTTTGTTAATGTGCTTCTCTTCTTGGATAACAACGCAAATAGGGAGAACACTTGCCAGTTTAACCAGGAGCTGAATGTGGGCCACTGACTGTATCTTATTATGGGAGAAGCACCAAAATGTAACTGCAGCTAAACATCTGCTCCTCCTCCTCATCTAGAGACGAAGGCATGCACAGTTCAAGGCAAAATTCTGCACAATTTGCAGTTTAAGGATAAGCGTTGACAGCTACAGGCAGTTCACTGTCCTGATAGTCTTTATCAAGCCAACCTGTTAGCGAATGCATGGAAATCATAAATGAGAGAATTGTTATTCAAACCATTACTGGAAAGCTCAGGAAAGATTTGGAGTGTCAGAGACCAGATTCTGATTTCCTGGAGGCCCTAGTCCAACATACCATGTAACAGGCTTGTGATTCAAAGCAGGTGGGTAATTGAAACCCATTTCAAAGGAACTGCTTGTGGACTTTAAAGTATTTGGCTCAACTCAGAAGTCAGGAGGGGAAGCTAAGAGGTTTGTGCTACAGAAGAGCTCCTACAGATGGTCCCTTCCTGATCTCAGGCTCCCTGAATCTACAATCTAAATTTAGGTATGTGTGTAAATGCTTTGTTGGATCAAGGCTTCAGAGTGATATAAAAGTTACAGGCTTTGAAAAGTTGCATTCATGAAAAACCAGTGAAAATGAAATCAGAATCTGATGCTGACAATTATGTTGGGCAATAGTTGATGCTGTAATACCCCAAATGCCACGTTCGTTTTGAATGCCTTCTGCAGTGAGCTGTAAAGGCTGTTGCATTTTACCTCTAAATTTTGTACGGTTTCCATCTGAATGGGGTGTATTTGACACCCCATAAACAGGACTTCACTCTAGTGGAGCTTTATGCTTCTGTGTTATTTTGTCAGCTTTAAAGGTGTTGCAGGCCTTGCAGATGATGATGTGGCATTTGAAGCTTTAGTGGCAGCAGGCACTGTTTTGTCCTGGCCTGTGGCTGAGAGGGCGTGGAGGCATGAGGGGCCTTCCTGTCCACTGCCTCTGCTAGGGCAGGTGGTGTCCTGCCCAGCAAGGAGAAGCATGGACCTCTCGGGAATAGTAACGCCTTAACTCATCACTGTTGGATTTGCTAGAGCTTGTCTGTCAGAGCTCTGATTACTCACACATGTTGGCATGAGGAAAAAAGCAGGATTAGGACCTTTTGACAGAGGAAATGTGAGAAATCACACAAACAAGGCTGCAAACAACTAAATCCAAATAAGTCTCTCTGCAGCATCCTTGGGTTGGATACTCTTGTTTCACACATTATTGTGTAACCCAGGAAGAACTGTATTATAATCAGGGTAAGAGAAAGATTTAGAAAAATCTTTGTGAAATCCAAATAAAAGCAACAGAGTTCAAACTTTGGTATGAAAGGAGAGGTACTTCAAGTCAGCATTGTAATTATTATAATGAAGAGATATGTTATGAAGGTGATTTAATTTTCCAAGTGTCTTATTCCTCACACTGATTGTACACCATGCTGCTGCTTTGAGTTCAATAGATTTATTCATGATTTACATAAGTATTCCATGGGACTGAATCTGGCTGAGTTTACATACAAAAAATTTTGGTAGGAACATATAACAGAATAGCAGTGGCCAGTGAAATCTTACCTCTGCAACTGAGACATTTCCACCAGAAAGGGGAGTCTAAGAGTTACATTTACCCTATCAAAGGACAGAAAGATACCATGTGATCTGTATGTCCAATTAAAACAGCTTCAAAACTGAGCACTCGGAATGAAAGGCTTATGAACAGACCAATAATTATACACCAATATCATTCAGGATATAATTCTGAATAATGAATATATTTGAGAAAATTGCGAACTATTTGCAGACAAGTTGTAAGCAAAAAGGAGGTAACATTTGCCTAATAGTTGATTTGCTTTGAATTACCCTCCTAGCTCAGCTAAATGCTCACCTTTGGCAACACAATGACAACATGCGTTTCACCATCTGATAGATGACAGGCGATTCTCAAGGATCACACATTTTAGAGATTCACTCCCTTTTCCCATCCACTACCAATGCAAGATTACTTCTTTCAGTACATTTCCTAAATAGGACATTGTGCAGAGCAGAATCAGAGCAGAATAAAATCTAATTTTATACCTACTCATTGAAAAAAAAAAGTCCAGTAAGAAAAGACTGCACACAGTTTTATCCCTGTCAATTTCCCAGTGGGTTTAATCACAGGATATATCAATATGGTGCTACATTTATTGAAAGCGGACATATGTTTCAGGGTTTGGTTGGACTGTAGTTTGAGTCTGGGGCTACTTCCAAAAGATGTTCTATTTCCCATTGTGTTACATAGTGCATCAATTTACAGCTTACTTTTTTTGCACAAAAGTTAGATGTGGGTTTCATTTTATGTGTAGCTTTTTATTTATATCTTATTCTGTCAGGATACCTGTGACATGCTTCCTGTGCAAGTGAAGATCACTTACATATTTTCATGTAGATTTGCCAAGTGTCAGTGCTGTTATGGTAGAAGTCATAGGTGGCATCAGAGAACATCAAAACTAATGAAATTGTAAAGGAAAACAATCATGTTTTAATGATTTTTATAAACTGATTAGGAATTAAAATAATGCAAATAATACACATCGGTCTTTAAAAATGTTTAAGCACAAAGAATGGATGTCCAACGACTAGCAGCTACATGTGAGTGTGCAAAAACCATGTATACAGCTCTGAGTACATAACTTAGATTCAAATTTCAAGTTTACTTGTAGAAATATAGTATTGGTTTCATTTTAATTTCTCCTAATTAACAGACAAGTGCAGCTGACCTCATATTAATCCACAGCCCTATATCCTTAAGACTGCCAGTTACTTCAGCAAAGCTGATTTAAAACAGATATTGCAGTGATAAATGCAAATCCCTTGTTTCCCCTCGAGAACTCACAATTGGAGTAGCCATTGCACATTGGCAATGTCCATATAATATTCCAGTAGACACTAGTAAGATCCCTAAGATGATGTTTTTTACTAGAAACCAATGATCATAAAGAAAATTTCAGTGACTACACTAATGTGAGACATATGATGTTTTCACAGTACCGAAGTACCATTAGGAGGTATGTTTATAATTATTTATCTTACTATTAATTTATATGAAAACATGGATAAAACCACCTGTGTGTTTGGGGGATGTGGGGCTTCACTCATCACAGTGTACAGGTCTTCCTGCTGGTGTGAGATGTGGAAAGATGAGCGAAACTAAGACAAATTACGAAAGCCAAGCATACATGGAAACACTCCAGAACCAACTCTCACCATTTAACTCTCCGTGAGGTGACAATGAGAAGAATTTTTGGAGTGAAGAAGGACTAAAGGAGTAAAGCCTTCGTATGATATATACCCAAAGTGAATCATCAGCAAAACCAGGGAAAATTGATATTGATAGCAATAGTAGTTTCCATTCAGTGCGTGGCTGCAGCAATCTAATCAGAAACCAGGCACTTATCAGAGAATACTTTGAATTCTTAGCAATGATGTAACATATGCAGCTTGACTGAAAAAAGCATCATTTCTGCAAAATAGCCCCAAATGACTGACAGAATGAAATGATACAATTCCAAAATTAGAAGAGGAGGGGGAAGGAGATATTAAGATATATAAACAAGGGAGACAATCATGTTTCACATGGTAATAATGTTCAGATGAAAGGAATGTGTTGGAGGATCATTGATGAATCAAGCCTGTTAGACATTTCAAAAGCCTAAGTGAAATGGGAGTTTAAATCCCATTTTAGAGGTAACTTGAGTTCTAAGACACACTGATTTTTAACAAGTCTTGAATTTCCAAATGACGTTTTAAAATAAGGCAGTGGTCCAAAAGTATTTTAGAAAAAATCTCCTGTCATAGATATTCTACTCATATTACAATGGCTTAAATTATTACTTTTAATGTCTGAACATTTTTGAACATAGAGAAATGGGATTGCCAGACACAATCCTATCTCTGTCTCAGTTATAACTCGTAACTCCCCATACTTCTAGAAACCCATCGCTGTACCCCACAGATAGCAGAAATTTAGGGTAAATAGTGCATGGCTAGAACAGTGCTTTACCCATTTCACTGGGTATGAAAGACTGCAGAGTCATATCCAGATCAATACAGCTCATAAGTGTTTCAGTAGGTGTATGGAGAAACTCTCAGAATGACACTGGTAGAAACCTCTCTACCTGCAGGAGGTACAAATTTTGCATTGCATTTGCAAATTTGGCTCATTGCAGAGACTATTGAATGCCCAAACTACCAGAGACTAACAAGACAAACTCGTATGTTGATGAAAACACATTTTGAGTAAACGTCACATCTCTGTAGCAAAAAACATTCACCGATGAAAATGTTTCTGTGTACATGATAGTTATGAAGTCTGATGTGTGAAGTATTTGCAGTCTACTCCTCTGCCATAATTTATCCTTTTTATGAAAGAGTTGCAGGATAGCTCTCAATGGGTGCTCTTCATCCACTGTGGCACAGTTGGGTGGATTAACCAGTTCTCTGATGACAGATCAAGCTAGTCTGAGAAGAGAAGAAGACCTCAGCAGGACAATTTCAATTGCCACATCTTGTTCTACAATGGATGTTTGACTATGGCTGTAGAAATGTCTTTTCCATCCATGATACTATGATACTCTGGCAGATGTAAGCAGAACAGGGGTAATGGCCAATGGAGATGTGGATATGTTTTTGAAGACAGATTCTCTTCCCAGACGTGGATCTGAAAACAGATTTTCTTTTTTAGTAGCAAGTAGAGAAATGCATTTTCTAATTCTACTTTTCTGGTGGAGCAAACCAAAATGGGACATTGGCTGGTGTAAATCAGCATTAGGCTGTTTGGCCAAGTCAGCTAGGTTTACTTATCATCTGAGAGTTACTTTCAAATTTGTGCTATCCATCCCAGCCTGATAAATTGTTTTAGTATCTCATGTATTTTTTTTAGAAATACTAAGATGTTCTTCAGAATTTTAAAGCAGGAAGTGTTTTAAACCAAATTACCTTTATTGCTTTGTGATACTAAGTGTGACTTCCTCAGTAAGTCAAGTAGGAAGTAGTAGATCTCGGTAAATTAAGTAGACTCTGAATGTCAGTAGGAACTTCTGTGTTCTGTGTGAATGATCTGCCAGCAGAATTAAATAGCTTTTTCGTCATTTCAGTCTGATGTAATCTCTCAAGCAATTTTTCCCAGAGGATGTCCTTGTCTTGTGTACATGCAGAAACTCTGGCCACAGAGTTCACATGATTTTCCATACTCAGACACTGTTCTATTTGTTAGCTGTAATTCAGATGTGATTTCATGTTACCACTTTAATCCTGGTGATGAGTGATTCCTCAATGTAAAACCAGTATGTTTCTCTTCACTGTGCTGTTTTCCACCAAATGAGGTTTTGGTCATTCTTCCTCTGGTCAGGCAAGACTGGGCCTTGACTTTTCCCTAAACTGTTAATGTGAATACATTTTTACAGGTAATTGTGCCTCATGGGAAGTTTCTAGGTTCTTGCAAAACACTCCTGGCACAGAGGACTGGTGTTCTGCTTCTGCAGTTCTCTCACATGATAGCTGCTTAAGCAAAATAGGAGTTTAAGCAAAAATTAATTTAGATCCTCTGAGCACAAAGGACACTAGAACAACCTGCATACCTACAAGTGAAGTGTTGTCTGGCTTGCCTCTGTGGCTAGCAGCCACACATCATATTTCAGTTTGTTTGAATTCCTACATGCTCTTGATTTTCTCTTCAGCGTACCTTTTCTGTTAAGGGAAAGAAAGAGACATACAGCCTGAGGGAAACAAAGCCATCTTGGAGGAGCTGCTCTCAAATGACAGCAGGTTTTAAGCGGTCAGTACTGGGAGTAGTTCCGTGCAATGTTTCATTATATCTTCACATGTTGGGCTGGAGACAACACATTATATTTGCACACCAAACCAAGCTGAGAGAGATCAAAAGTGTGTTGAAGGTTGCTGGTGCTGTTCAAAGTGATATTAATATCTAAGTTCACTAAGAAGCCATTGGTCAGAAAGAAAAAGGGTATGAAGGATCACAAATGCAAAGAGACAACAACATGCTGTTGCAAAAAAAAAAAAAAAAGGCAGATACCAGCATGGGATATATCAACAAGACAGTAGCCTGCAAGTTACATGAAGTACTCTGTCTACTCCAGTAGCCAGCATTGGTGAGGGCTTTCGTCATCCATCTGTGGGTTCAGTTCTTACAACTCAAGAAAAATGTAGGCTAGCTGGAAGGTTTTCCTGAAGGGAGCAAAGGAAATGATCAGAAGTCTACAGTGTATGTTTGCTGAGGAAATATTGAAATAATTTGGATTGTTTATCCAAAAAAAAGAGCAGAAGGATCCAAAGTGAAGGAGGGAGACAACTTTCCACAAGTAGGGATAAACAAGTTGTAAAGATGCTGCTCCATGATTTAATATGCCTCCATGGCACCTGTAAGAAGCAGCATATCCACTGGATTTTCACAAAGAATTTCAACTTGTGCAACTCCCAAAACCTTTTCCTGGCAAAACTTTCCTTTTTGCACAAATAGGTGGTCATGTCTCCCTTGACTGACATCTTAAAAGACCAAAGATTTAAAAAAATATTTACTAAACAAGGTTGTTTAATGGCAATACTTGCCTTCACCAAGGATTTATCAAACTTAAGTAGACCTGTGGACTGCTCAGACCTGGTGTGAGCTAGTGCAATATAACCTTTGAAAGAGTTTCTTCTTCTTCCACCAGACCCAAATTTAGTCCTTAATTTAAGTCAAAGAAAAATGTAAATTAGCCTAATTAAACATACAGTTCAAGAAATCAAGATACTGTTTTTATACTATATTGGTCTCTATTAAAATATCAATGTAGGACAGTTAAAAGCAAAGGGGGCAATTAATGTCTTTCCCTGGAAAGGTGTGAAAGGTACCTGTCAGGTTTCATTAAGTGTATTTATTCTTTCCTTTCAAATTGTATTTCATTTGAGCAGACCACCCTTCTGAGTTCGTGGTGACAGAAGACAACAGAACTGCTGCACTCATCCTACACAGCAAAAGTCAACCATTAGTGAAAGACAGGGAATCCTGAAAATTAAATACTTTATTGCTGATGCCTCTGAAATAGCCCATATGCCTATAACTCTCTCAGAAAAGCAGTGCTGGAAGTTGCTACCTCTGGCTTTGTGAGATGCTTAATATCTTTGGGCAGCACATAAAAACAGTAAGAGAAAAAAATAATTATTGTAGCTATGTGAATGGGGATTTGAAGGACAGAATGATTAAGTTATTTGTTCAAGATCATACAAAAAACTTCGCAAAGTAACTAGGAGGTTTGTGCAGATCTCCTGGGTTCATATCTGGTGGGTTGTGGTCTTGTTCCTTAGTCCTAGAGCAACATCCATCCTTTGGTAGATGTGCTGTTATGGTAAGAGACATCTGAAGGTGTAAGAAAATACGGTTTTCCATGTAAGTTTCACCCAGAGCTTGTCTGAGTCAGTGAAAAATCTCCCATTGAAACCAATAGGTCACCTAAAAACTGCAAGGGGCAAGGCCATCCTCTGCTTTCAGGGGCATCACAGCATGACTGTTGGACCACAAGGGACCAGCCTGACTTTGTCCAGCTAACACACCTGCCCATCATTGGGAGAGCCTGACCTGCTGTGGAAAGCAAGAAGGAGCTGGGGGTAGTTTTTCTACTGGACTTGCTGTAATAGAAGAATGGGGCTAAAGACAAAAGAAGGGAGAAGAGGTGATGGGCAAGGAGGAGGATCCTGGTGAAACCTGTCATGTGCTTTGTGTGTATTTCTGTGAGTTCCTTTGGAATGAGTACTGCAGGGCTGTGATCACAGCCGTGCAGTTTGCAAATAACCAACAAATGTGAGCAGCCATAAGTCTCTGAGTTGTGACCTTTGATGGTGGAATAGATTTCCCTTGTGATGCTGAGATTCTTTGACAGCTGAGCCTGACTCCAAGTTTACATGTTTTGTCAGGCCAACATCTCTCAGGGTTTGTGGTTAGTGTGGCCTTGGTGACAGTCACTGTTTTTATTTCAGCCCCTGAAAGAGATGCTGGTCTGCAGCAGCAATTCTTTGGCTATTTCTCCAGCTGAAAATCTGCACATCTTTGAACCTGACATTTTCTTCTCAGTGCTTTTTAATGTTATATGGATTTTTAAGAAGTATAATTTATGTCAGTGCCACTTAATGATGCACCTTTAACCAAAGATAAAACACTACTCATGTTGCTTCTGATTTAGCCTTTTTGGCCCGGTTGCTGCAGATCATTTTAGCAAGGGAAAGGTTGTCTGCAGTATGAATCCCCCAACCAGTGAAACTACTTTGTCTTAATTACCTTAGGACGAGAGAGTGCCCCTGAAGCAATCATCTTTGTTTGTTAACACACCCTATCTGCTGCACTACTCCCCATAAATAAAACATGACCAAGATTACAATGTCATGTTCCCGTGGACTCCAGACCCTGGTAACTGCTCAAGTAGAATGCACAAAAACATCCCACAGCAACCCAGTGCATATTGGAGGGCATATAGAAAGGATGTTTCTCATTCCTAAGCAACCACATGCATACCGGCTTCTAATATTAAACACGATGTTTGCTCGAATGCTAACACGACGTATAAGACACACTCTTTCTCGCCTTTGTCTTGGGTAAACGGCAGATCCCAGGCCGGATCCGTAGCTGCTAAAAACCAGCAGACGCTCCAAGATCTGGCCCAAATGTTTACCCTCTGCAGATTGCCTAATTGGAGCTCATACCCACAGTGTTAGCAATTACCAAAGCGTTTGCAGGAGAGGGTTGTAGGTGACTTTTAAAAAAAGATTTAAGGATTTGCAAGTGTTTTGTCTTGGTTTTCCTTTGTTTTTCTCTCTGTGTTTGTCCATTAGCACTCTGCCAGTGTTGCTGTGTTCCTCAGGAAGGATAGCACTTGATTGCCTAGGCTAGGACAAAAGAATACTATAAACAAATAGACTGGCCTCTTAAATATCTGCGAGGGGGAAGAAACAACTGTGAAATATTTTCCCAGGCTTTGATTCAAAGACAAAAATGGAGGGTAGAGTCACTGCTGCACTGAGTAATGTCTTACTCTGTGGTCAACCTCACTCATATTAAGGGTCACTGTAGGGTTAAAGATGGCTTCATGGAGGTTAAGAAAAAGGCATTACAAAATCACCTCTTTTGAGAATAATTTAGGGCTAGAAAAAGGGGTGGAATGAAGCTGCTCAGCTCAGAAATATGCTCCTGCTCATTAGGAGGAAGGCATATTTTGCTGTCTTCCTTAGGAGGCTTTAGCTTTTGGTGCAGTGGCAACCTGGATCAGCATGGGAGGGAGGGCTGGTTTGAGATCTGGCACCTGCCTATTCTGCTGGGCTGCTTCAGAGCCATGTGGCTTATAAAGGGGGGAGGAGGGCTCTTCTGGTTGTACAGGTTACCTCTATTACAGAAATGCTATGTTACACCTGTATTGAATATCTATGTGTGTTGGGTCCAAGTAAGTTAATTTCAACATACTCTCAACTCCCCACCCTGGTCTTCTTTTTCTTAAAGAAACAATGTTTTCCATTTTGTTTCCTTCTGTTCTTAAAAAAGCTCCGTTAATCCTGATAAGAACCTGCCTTCCATTCATCCACAGATCAGCTACAAAGCCCATTGGTGATGCTTGTATTTTCAAGTGGTTCAGCACAGTTCTTATTCAGAGACCAAGACCCAAGATGTGGAAAGAGTGCAATTAAGGAAAGGTCTCTGCAGACTGACAAAGAGACATCTGAGGTCTGTAAATTATGTGGGTGGATCAGGATGGGTGAAATGATGTTAGCTGGAAAAGGTCAGAAGCATTTTTTCACCCTGTGTGCAGGTAAGCTGCAGATCTCCTTGCTGTATGTTTCTAAGGGTTTACATGCCTTAAAGGGGAGGCTTTGCAAGCTCACAGAAGAGAAACCTTCCTGAATAGACAGAAACCATCTCTGGTCTAGGAAGTTGCTATGCCACAAAGGGTGGAGACTGGAAGACTATTTAGACAAAGGTTAACACATCTTGCTTAGTACACACCTGTATTTGGGCACTGTTGGAGAAAGAAGTTGCAGACTTCTGTGCCGATCCCTCGCATTGCTGCTGTGGTCATATTCAGGGGCTGACAGTCAAATCAATATGGCTGCTGTTACAGGCTGGTGTCGGTCCTTCAAGGTATTGTTTCCATTTAAGGCTCAGGGTAAGACAACACGAGACATGGAGCAGAATTAACCCCCTGCATCTCTCCCTCCTAGGGGAAGATAAAAAGGGGAATAAGGAAAAAGAAAAAATGCCTCACCCAATATTGAAAGTTAAGACTATAACAAATTTAACGAATAACAGGAGCAAAAAATCAAAACAGAGGAAGGAATATTAAGGGCAGAAGGATGTGGAACTGTATATAAAACCTGCTCTCAGATGGTGATGGATTGCATGGTGCATGTAAAGTCAGGCCCAGCTCTGCCAAGATGCCCTCACAGCAGCAGAGCTCAGGAAGGGATAACCTCCCAAACTCCTTGTTATATGGAGTATGGCAGGGAAGGAGAGGGAATAACAGCTGCCTTCTGACTCCTCAGGGTCACCACCTGTTTCTCCTCACTCAGTCTGTTCACCCTTAGACCACAACAGGTACCTTTCTAAATTTTTTTGAAGTGATCTTCAAAGGTTCTAGTAGTTGGGGCCATTGTGTATACTTGTGACTGTGATGCTCTAATTTTTCATTCAGAATATTTCTGTTTCTGTGGCCCATACTAGACAAAAAAAAATAATTCACTATGTCCAGTCAGCTTTCAGCATCTCTGCTCAGAGAATCAGTTGTACTAACTGCCCTGGTGTTTTCTGTGAGAGGGACAAACATCTCTTGCAGGGGGAACCAACAGCTCTTTTTATACAGGACACCAAACAGACATCAGAAAGGGCACACTGCTGTCTGACAGGCTGTTCCATGGATTATCAAAGGCAACTGCCTGACACAGCCTTGACCTACTGTACACTTTGGTCAGGCCACACATTTCATTCATTTGTGATTTCAGAGGTGATTTTTGAAGGCAAAACCTCTTTTCTTGACTAGTTGCTCTAAATGCAGGACTCTAAGTCTCTGTAGAATACTCCAGTCCTTTTAATGATTTGTGCCCTGTCAGTTATGGAGTTCCATCTTTTCCCCAGTACTACAATAAAATGATATTTCCCTCTCTTATGATTTCTTCCTACTGTTGTACTTTAAATTTTGTTTTGTTTGTTCAGCGTTGTCTTGATAAATTCAATCTTGTTCTTCCTGGTTTTCTCTCTCATCTTTGTCTTTATATCATTGTCCTGATTTACAAAAATCTGATTTATTTCTTGAGCTTAAGTCTTTATATCTCTCTTCTTATCTGTTGCAGTTGCCTTGTTTCGTCAGATACTTCCCTCGCTTTTATCTGGCATCTTGCAGCCTCGCTTGGCAACTTTCTGCTAAGTGTCTTCTATTTCTTCCTTTGTAGCACTGTTATTCAGGAGGGTTTTACTCTGAGATTCGCTATCTTTCATCACTCAGGATGGTACACTGGAAGTTAGGTAAGCACTAAATTTTTTTATTTAAAATCTATCAGGATAAAATGTGTAAAAATTGGAGTGGAAAAGAGGGATGGCCAAAGCAATAGAATAATCTCTAGTCAAAGTTTACTGCACGAAGAATCTGATGGACAATAACTTTGGTTTGTAGGGAAATATGGGGTAGGGGGAAAAACATCTCCCTGTTGTATCAAATCAGTGCAGCTCTAAATCTCCACAGCTGAGATTTTGGCCCTGGCTGTTAATTCATTTATCTTGCTCAGAGACCTATCATCTGCAGAATATTTCAGTCATTTTGCAGCTGGGGAGAGAAACCTGTTGGGGCAGATTTATGTGTCCGTGCAGAGGAGTAAGGATATATTGTGAAGTTGCCTGTGCCCAGGTGTGCGGTGCTACGGGTGGAGCTCCTTCAGCTGGTTCCCTCTCCCACAGGCAGCTGTGTGGGCAGTGGCAGGGAGGGACAATTAAGCTGCCACGGGGAGGGCTATAGGCTGCTGCTGGAAGGGGCACGTAGATAGTGCTTTCTGCCCCTAGGAAGGGGGACTCTGTGCTGCTGGGGCTGTAGCTGAGCTTCTCAGCCTCCCAGGACTGCTCCTGGGTTGAGTCGCTGTCATCACCTGCTGCTGTCCTGGGGCTGCGCCTGGAGGCATGATCTGAGTCATAATTTGTTGATGAAAGGATCTCATAACGCCGAAAGTCTGAGTTATTGAGCTCTGAGTCCTGTTAATTAAAGGTTGGTAATCCAGAAAGGAGGAGGACCCTAAAAATTACATTTTGTCTTATGTTGGTTACATGAGGCCAGTGCTTTCACATACTGGCACTAGGGGAGACTCCAGACAGACCAGAGGAGTTAGCAGACAGAAACTGGCCTTGTAAATCTGAACTGCCAGTTTTTGCGACAATGAACAAAAATGTAATTGTTTAACCAAATGTATGTGTCATAACTTGGTGACCTCAGTGAATACACTTTAATTAATTCCTTTTGTTGCTTTTCACCCCTTTCCCCCTCAAGCAATTCCAAGTTTTTGAAAACAGCCAAACAAAGTCTGTTGTGATTATTATGTATCTGACAGAACTGTGAATGACCCACAACTATAAAAACACAATATACCAGCTCCCGTCTTGGGCTTTTAGGCAGGACTAGCAGTAGCCGTTACTGGGGTAATGAGAACTTCTCAACTCTCAGTGTGATGTGCTGCAGCTATCCCCTAGGGTGAAGCTGTGGAAGAGCTGTTCAGCTGCTCTGAGCCTGCACCCTTCTCCTGAAATCAGGGGAGCCAAGATGATGCATATCAGCTCTGGGTTTGGCACAAAGATATTTGCTTTTGCCTTGGGAAAGGGACAGTCTGTAACTGTACCATTCAAGTTGGAAACCTGGCCTAAAGGCACGAAGCACAGGTGATTATAGGAACCGCAACTAGGATGGAGCTATGGAAGCGCTTCAAACAAGTCTGAAGAAAAGACAAGGTTCAGAAAGACTGGGTGATGTGGAAGATAGACCAAAAAGGGGATAGACCAAAAGAAGCAAGGAGAGAATGAGGAATGAATGGAAATGAAATCCAGGCCAGGGAAAAGGGAAGGCAATGAGAAAGAGCAGGGCTTTGTGGGAGGTGGGTGTCAACAGAGTGGTTAGATGGGTTTCAGTGTTGGGCACCTGTGCAGGAAGGGGGAAAGACTTACAAATTGGGAGTACTTGTTTTCCAGTTGGGATAATAAGGTGTAAGAGCACCAGGAGGTCCCAGAAAGGTGGAAAGTGGTATGATCTGAGGCAGAGAGCTATGTGGGCTGGTAAAGTGTGTTTGAGTTTTCATTGCAGATGCAGGTGAAGAAAGGGGCTTGATTGAACAGGTAGCTAGTCTGTTTTTGCAGACCTATGGAGAATTTTCTAAACTCAAAAGAGGATCACAGTAAGGTAGACCTTTGAAAATAACTAAATGAATGATCTCATTCCATTATTTTTAACTCCATATACCATTGATAATTAATTTGTCTGACACCATATTGATTTTCTGTCTCTTGTTTTATTGTCAGTGTTTGTTTGCAATATATAACTGGTAAAGTTACAATTAACCCATATTGCCCTGTTCAGACACATCTGTGCATGTTTAGAAGCACACATGAATATGCTGCCTTGAAACAATGCTTGCAAAGTGCAGTAAAATCCTCATGTATGTAATAATGAAAAAAATGGTGAGGGGGTACTTTCATGGATGAAGGTAGAGCTAGAACTGATACTGTACTGAGCCCTGTTTGGGAAAGAGAGTGGATATCTCATCATGAAATTATTCCTGTATCACCCATATCTAGAAAAAGATCTGTACAAAAGATTCTTCTGTAGATTTTTACCTAGAGGATTACCATTTCTGAGGGGAATACTTGTGTTCAAGCCAAATCAGGATACTTTGCATTTCTTGAAAGAACTTCCCTTCTGATAACATTAGAATTTTTGATATGCACATGCTAAACATGTGATTCTCTGCTTTTTCTTAGTAGCCAGACATTGTTTTCATTGTATTAAATGTCAGCTTTCTTACTTCTCAAACAGCTAATTCTGTTTTGAATCTTCAGGACAGGTAATATGAGCATTTATACACAAAGGTATACACATATATTCTCCCTTTTCTCTAAAGTAGTTTTTCAGTCCCACAGTGTCAACCTCAGCCAGAAGGAACAGCAGTTCCTTTGGGTAATTTGCAACAGAATAACTAAAACGCTAAACCCAAACAAGTAGCAATGCCCTCCTGTGCACCTTGGCTTCTGCACTGTCATTTCTGCATGGCAGAATGGCTTTGCTTTGCCATCAAAATTCACAGGGTCAGCCGGAGACAATCCCAGAGAAGCACCTCCTAGCCGTGATAAGAGTGCTCACAGTCCCCTTCTCCTCCCAGCTGCTCATTCTCCTGCAACTGAGAAACCCAGACTTCCAAAATGTTTAATCCATCTGCAGTTTCCCTGACAACTGCCCGAAACTGTCCTTCCCAGCTGCCAACAGCTCTCAATACATCCTGGACAAGCTGACTAAACATCCTCCTTCCTCTCGTAATATATGCTAACAATCATGGCCACGCGGTGTCGTCACATCTTGTGACTGCTCCTGGATTTTACATAACATTATGCTTTGGATGGAACTCAGTACTTAAGTTCATTCTTATTTGTGAGTAGGTCTGTGGTTAGTGTTGGTGTCATTTGTGTTCATGCTGGCATAAGCACCCGGGCATCTGGTAGGACAAGTAGTGTCCTAGCTCTGAACCCCCAGCTGCTGAACACATGGGAGTTCAGTCTTAAATTAGTCACCAAAGCTCCCTCCTGAAGTTAAATGGCAGGGACATTTGTTTCAGAGGTTGCTTCTTCTGTTAAATAAAGCTACAGTACCTGTATTTTCTCTTGTTGTCATGGTTCATAGTATGAGGCTTAATAATTTCTGATCAGAAATGAGCCAACTCCTTACCTGAATTCTCTAGGGAACACCTGAGATTTATCTCCTGAAGTTTATAGAAAGCTGCATAAAGGGCATTCTGGTGGTGTAGACTGATAGGTTTTCTCTTCTGGCTAAAGAGAGCACACTTCCATTTGGGTAAATCTTGTCTGAGAAGGAATCACAGCCTTAGGAAAGCTCTCTGTCAATTAAAACAAAAGCCTAAGAAACTAAGAACCATCACAAGCCTTACAGTCTTCCACTCCAAGTGTGAGACATGCTTTGTGACCTTTCTTTATCCAGTATGCAGCAACATGTGCAGACAAAACCAGAAAAAAAAAAAAAAATCCCTAGGAAAACAAGAGGCCTGGCGCCACATACTCCTCCTCCATGGGGAGATGATGAGAGAACAAAGAACATGTGATGGATGTGAGACATCACATAATGTGATGTCCTCAGAAACTCAGATGAGCAAGTACCCAAGTTTCAACAGGACAGAAAGACACCTGAATTTCTGCAACAGATTTCAATGGAAGGGGAAGATGCTGGGGTGAGTGTTTTGATGTCACAGTACTCTTCTTGTAGTGAATGTTCATGGATCATCAAATTTAGTGGTTAGGATAGACATGTTTTCTTCTGGACATTTCATGGCATTCCTGACTTTATTAGAATCATGTGTTGTACTGCTGTGCCTTTTTTTTTATTATTATTTTTTTATTTATTTTTTTTTCATTTTATTCTTCCTTGTATGTAGAATGTCCTAGTTTGACTGCTAGGTGGCTATTTTCCAGGAAAACTGTTTTGTAACAGCTGGCGCACGTTCCTTGACTTTAGCTCATAGACTATCAGAGTTGAAAGTCTGCCTGTAAACATGTAATGGAGACAGGGCATGTTTTTAACTTAACATAGTGAGGCTGAACCTATGACAGCAAATATCACTTTCCTTACAAAGAAAGCTATAGATAGGCAAAGAGAAAAAAATAATTGTGACCAAAAGAAGAAATTCTTCAGTTCTGCTCCCATACTGAGTGACTGGAAATCTGTAGATGCTTTGTTGGTATGTGCTGTGACTAGTTGCCTATGGGAGAAAATTTTTCTACAGAAGGATTAATAATAACCAATTCCAATACTTCCCAAAATCAGGAGCTATTTTCAGTGGGAAAACCAGATTTCTTAGTTGCTTTTTGGAAGTGGAGCTTTGAAGAGAATCCTTCTGGAAATTAATCTTCTGACAACCAACAGCCATCATTTAATACAGTATCATGTAACTCAGGGAGAACTGAAATGCTGAAAGGGTTTTGGAATTTGCTAGCCATAACTACCAGACATATCAGAGCCAATCTTCAACCACTGTAGTATTGTAGAGATTGTTGAATGTGACACTTTTTACAAATTCTGATAATCTGGCTTTGTGATTTTTTAGGGCGTACAGGAGAGAGTGGTTCAGTGGGCAAGAGACATTTTTGACATATTCAGGGGAAAACACTTAATGGATTTCTTTTTCCCTCTATTGCCTCAGTTGGTGGGGTTTGGGGAGACATTTAATGGGAAGGCCTGACAGGATTATTGGTTAGCATAGGAGCTGCCTGTCTCCTTCCCTTCCTCAGCTTATCCCTCTCACATGATTTACATTGCTCTAAAAGGACAAGCCAACAATTCAGGACATCTGCAGCAGTTTGCTTTCACATCTTTTTGAATTTGAGTTGACATGGGGCAAATTCTGTCCTTGGAAGGCTGAGCATGGCTCTAGTTGCCTTCCCACTGCAAGCTGTCCTTGCTGCCTGGGACTGAGAATCAGAGGCTCTGCTCACCCCTTGCAATGCACTACCCTGCAGAAGACAGTTGGATTTCTGGGCACCATCTCCAACCAGATAGCTGCTGAAGCAAGACATGCTGTTCTAGCAGAGATCCAGTGTGCCTAGTGTGAAGATTCAATCTGGAAAGTGGGCTCTAAGGCACATAATTAGAAAGGAAGTTGAAAATTATTTAAACATGAGTCTTAGCAGGGGAAAGCTGTAACCTGAATGTGTATATTAGCTCACTGCAAATATTTGGCAGCTGTAGATACATGGAATGAATCCATTGTCTTGGCCTCTTCTCTGAGGTGGGTGCCTTGATATGGTGTGTAAGCTACACACCCATTTGACACTCAGGAGGAGATAACCCTGCTGAGCTGCAAAAAATGGAATATCATAAGCAGTGGGACAGTTGTCTGCCTTTTTGCAGTCAGAATATTTGGTTCACTATCATCTGGGTTTACTATGTCAGGTTTAATGCTTTGCTAACTGTGGTTGAGTGGAGTGTGGTTGGCTCAGTACACTGGCAGAGTGTTCATGTCTACCCACAAGACAGCATATAGACATGCTATGTGATTGTTCCTACGCTGGGTGAGGTTGATGTCCACAGAAAAGTTAATTCAAAATATTGGAATTTTCTGTTGTAGATAATAAGAAATAGAAATGTTGGGTTTTGGGTCACAGTGTACAAAAACACCATGGGAAAAACTGCATGCATTGTTCCTGCAGATAAAACAAAATAAACAACAAAACAAAGGCACACAGAAACCAAAGGAGCTGCTAGAGAAAAGTGTGAAATCCACTTTAAAGAGAAAAAAGCAATAAGTCAGCACAGCACTAACAGGTAACACAGAAGGTGACAAGTAACATGTCTCTTCAGAACCTCAGACAATGCCTTCCCTTTTACAGCTGTTGTCATTTCATTTGAAGGACATTACTAGCTTCATCTTTACTGCACTCATGGGAAGAAAGGAGAAGAGGCAGCACCTAGAAGCTATACTTCTCTGAAAGGAAGTGTTAAGGGTTACTGGGTAAGCTAAAAAGTTGAACTAAAAGTGAAGTGATGTCCTTGGTGTTTGATGTTCAAGCACAAAAAGAGAGCGAGCCAAAGTGGTGCATAGTTCAGGTTTTAGTCCTTCCTACATGTATAGTGTCCTCCCCGTGAGGCACTTCTTTAAAGCAGAGAATATGAAGATCTCAGACATAAATGTATCACATAAGCAGCCTATCAAAGCGCAATATCCCTTCTTGGGGAGCCACCTTGCCTAATGTACTTTTTACTGTATTTAAAATAGCAACATTAACTGTGGTTAGTAGAACTTTCTTATACACTTAAAATTCTCACCAATTATATAAGTTAATACTGCTTCACACCAAGTTCTTTCTTTTACAGCTTTTGTGGGCTTCCAATTGGCTTCAAGAATTAAGGTGTTTTCTTCTGGGTTTAAGACAGTTACTTTTTTCATGCCAGTATTGTACAAAGTCTTGTGTTTACCTTTCAGGCATCTTGAAGTTGGTGCCAATGCAATTTATTCTTCTGATGATAAGAGACTGGCTTGTACTTGGTTCTTCTGTTAGCAGGGTGTTTTGAAAGTCTGTTCTGATGTTTACTTGTTGTTTGTCTGCTATGTTCCTTTCCACATCCTGCTGACTGTGTCTCAGTACCACCTTCATGTTAATGGTGTGAGTTTGTAATAAGTGTGTATCTGTGATATTTGTGAATAATATGCCCAGCCACTGCTGTGTTACTTGATTGAAGCTTTATCTGATCAACACACGTATCTTCCTCACAAATACATTATTTCTCCTGAGATTACATTTGATCCCAACAGGGTCTCCTGATGGCAGTTCATCATCTATTGTATGCTTTGAACTTTGTAAGTCTCAATTTTTGTCTTATCCTTTCACTGTTGGCTCTAATAAAGTTCTAGCAGCACAGGGTCTATTGACATGCCACGAGATATCAACCTAGTAAGGTCTTTGTGGGAGAGATCCTTTCCCTTTATTTTTTTTCTCATTGAGGTTTTCTGTAATAGGCTGGAAATTTTTTCCTTTCTCTACTTGACCAGCTTTTACATTTCCTGGTAAATTGCTCAAACTCATTGCGAACAAACTAGTATCTATTGTCTGAAATTACACAGTGTGGGATAACATCCGTGATGAAATGCTTTACTGCTTTGTTTGGGATGGTCACTGTGGTAGTGTCTGACAGTTTGTCTTGTTTCCAGGAGGAGAGTTTTATATTAAACAGTTTAGCATGAGCATATCCCTTGTTTTGACCAGATTGCTTTTTCTCAAGATGCTGCTCTCTGCAGTGCCCTGGCCAGACTCCCAAGTTAGGGAATAATTTTCTGTCTATAAAAATCCCTCTCAAAGTTGCAAACAGTCAAGTCCTAAAGACTCTTGAACTTAATTTGTTAGGTTAAGAAGGAAATGTCAGCTTAGGATAATGAGGACAAGGCCTGAGATATTTATTCATTTTTTCTATTTTTCTAAATTTTGAGGAAATAGAACCTCAGTTTTTATTAAAAATTTGCAAAATATTTTTGAATGTTGAATACATTTCTCCTGATTTCTGACATATCCTCTGTTTCAGGCAGCTTTTGAGATGTGTATCTCACAAATCAGTCTGCACTTCTATCATGAGAAAAGATGGTATGGTATTGACTCTTAGATCATCCTGTAAATCATGTTTTGCAGTGTAATGAGTTGTCATTTTAAAATAGCTTTATTTGTTTAATAGACACGTTGATCAAAAGTTTAATTAAAAAAAAAATATTCATCAAAGAAAGTCCTCTGCATTTTGTCAGTTTTCACTGACTCTACTGAGATTTTATTTCTGTGCAAATCCCTTCAAAATAAGATATTATCTGTTTTGTTATTGCATAACTAAAATTGACCAATCATTTCCAGTATTAAAGTAAAAGGTTTGCAGAATGTCTGCAATGAAGAATGAAGGCATGAATATGAGAAAAAAATTGGCTTATATTTGAGCAAAGATACCTGTTCATCAAGACTACAGGGAATCCTAAGTCACTAAAAAAAAACCCAAAACCAAACAAACCCAAACCAAAAAAAACCCCACCCACCCCTAAAAAGCCACACCAAGTAACCAACAAATGCACATTAACAGTTTCAGGAGAATGAAAAAGGACGTAGAAAACTTAAGTATGCAGTGTACTGTAAGGAACAAAATAGTTAAAGGTTGACATGTTATTTTTTGGAACAAGAGAAATGGAATTAGTGACAAGTCCCTTTGGGATGGAAGATGGCACATAGTGGCAGGATGCACAGTATTTGCTGTATTATTATAATCTTTCTAATTGTCAGAGAAATAAAATGTACTTTGCTTGCCATCCTGTCCCTCAAATTTCCATCCCCTCTTAGAATATGCATTTGAACAGTATAAAATGATGTTTTGGCAAGCCCTGTTGGAGATAATTACACAGACACTTTATTTAGGTCAAAGCAACTGGGACTACAGTTTCTTCTTCCAAGTTCCTAGAGATTGTTATTTTTGCGAAGGGGTCATCTGCATAACTTAGAAATGAAGAGGCCCTTGCATTGTATATGAGGCTGCTTTTTTTTTTTTTTT
>VWZY01006947.1:117450-128781 GCA_013399075.1 Chloroceryle aenea
TTTTTTTTCTATCATGTTTGCCTTTGATCTATACAGAATGAGGAAAATATCTTCCAGTTGAATTTCAGAATTACAGAAATTCTGAGTCTGGAGAATCACAGCGTGCTGGGAAGGAAAGGGAGAGATGGTTGATTTCTGTAATGCTTTCTACACAAAGGGAAGGAAATATCTTAATAGCATGTTTCAACAAGTGTGGTGTGTGTGTGTGCACGTGTGTCTATGTGTGCACGCATGTTCAGGCCTCCAACTCTGCGGCTGGAGTTGGCACAGAGATTCCAACTAATAAATAAAGCTCTGACGGGCTGTGTTAATCATTGCTACTCTTGGAAAACCGCTTTCATAGGCTTTAGTTTGTAAATCTCATGCATTACTCAGATGTTTAGCTCTCTCCTTCTGGGGAAACATTTTGTAAACCACATGTGTCATTTCTCTTCTGTAAACAGAGGAGAAGAACCTAATTTTTGGGTTCTCCAGATTTACAAGGTAAATTTGCAAATTTGCAGAAGCCAGTTCCAGGCTACACACTAAAAGTTGCAATAACTGGTGCCTCCTAAAAAGAACATGAGGATTGTTTTAAAATAAAATACCAGTAAACTGTGAACCTTGTATGATGTGTGAGCATAAGAAAGGCCACGGCGATTCACTCATCATCCTATTCAGTAATGTTCCAGAAGTAGTGAATTTGACTCATTCTTTTTTCATGCTAAAGTAACAGACTCATCATGATGGGATTTTGTATATGCTGATAGTTGCTAAATAAGTTAAAAACTATGATCTCTTAATGCTTTTCCACTAGTTTTATGTCTGATGTGTCTCATATAAAATTATCATGAATAATATCATGGGTATAACTCCTTTAGTCCTTGACATTACAGTACATAATTTCCCTATATTTTTATGCAGACCTTATATAATACCTATATACTTATCAATATATATAAAAACAACCATATATTTGTGTATATTATTATTTCTGAATTTGTAAAAAATGTGTTTATATGTTAGTGTAGAATATGTACTTTTAAATATAATAAAATGTCAGAAAAGCTATCTTGAGACTACAAGTGGAAAATGGAGTTTTTGTATTGTCACAGTATTGAAAAAAACCTTCTGTAAACCTGCAGCTGTGTGGTGCTCTTTGGCTGATAACCTGTGCAATGAAGGGATGGCATCTGGTTCCTGCCATTACTTACAACATAATTCCCCCCTTGGCTCAGGAATGGGAGAATATTCTCCTTCTATTATTTAAAAAAAATAAAAATAAAAAAATTCTTTAATCAGAAGCAGGAGGATCTTAGTGTATAATTAAGGATATCTTGGGTGCTTTTTTTTTGAAAATATAAGTGCCACAGGGTGTCTGAGTTCCATAACATCTTATGTTACTTTTCTTCAAAATCATTTTCCAGTCTCATATTTCCTACCTTATGACAGGTGTAGAAACAGAGGGATTATCTAAGAACAAAAGGAGAAGAAGAAAAGGAAAGGACTTTGGTAAGATGATGGAAGTTTGTACAGTCCTTTATTTACTCTATCAGAGGACTATATGGCAGTCCTGTGAAGTGGAATCATTTAATTAGGAGATGGTACACGTATTCAACCAAAGTGCTACAGCTAAACTCTGTAATTGCCACATGGAGCATCAACCGTGTCTTCTTGTATGCTGTCTGCTCCTATAAGATTGCATCAGCATGATCTATTGTGCCATCAACATTACTTCTTATTTTCAGTGGGAACTTCAGTGAGACTCTGCATTTCTGTCAGACTCCTGAATGACTTGGAGCTGAGATAGTTATAGTAGAATCAGGTAAAAAGGAAAATGATTAAAAGTTCGGTCTACCAAAATTAACTCTTGACTAGCATTCATTTAATAGTTTAATTGAAGTATCCCATGATCCATAGAGACTTTGTTTCAAGATTGCAAATAGAATTAGATGGTGGCAACTGCAAAATAGTTATTTAGAGGGAGGAATCCTCCCTAAAATTTATCTATGGACAAGATAGTACAGATACTCGGAGATTTGGAAAGTTGTTCAAAAGGATCAGCTCAATAAAGACAAAGGAAACATTAGGAACATTCAGGTAAAGAACAGAGGGCAAAATTAAAAGCATCATTATGTTGTCATGCATGTTCATGATATATCTGTGTCTTAAATACTGAATGCAGTTATGGCTATCCTATCTCAGAAGAGCCAAAGGTAACCTGAAAGCTGTACAAAGAAATGTGGTATCTTTTATCAGATATGCCTTCCATATATTGTGGACTGGAAAGAGTTGGAGTGATTGTTAAGCCTTATGTTTCAGAAGTCTGCTCTGCTTTATGGAGTCTTTAAAACTGATTGAGAAAAGCTTGACAGGTAAACTGGAGACAAATCCCATCCTGGAGTTCCATCTTTGCGGTTTCCCCAGGCATCCTGGGCATAGGCAGATTGCTGTTTGATCCGGTATGTGTTTTATGTTCATATGTGTTTGTGCAAGATTTATTTTATTATTTTTATTAGGTTTGTTTTTTTTTTACCACCTAGAGATCTTTTGTGTGCTACTTTTCCCACCCTCTTAGGTCCAGTTAAAGAAATGTGGGAGACAGTCCCTGTGCTAATGGTCTTGAGTGTAAAAACACGTGGGAGAGCAGAGCCTGGAGAAGTGACTTGCTCTTGCTCACACAAGCACCGAGTGCTAGTCAGGAATAACTTTATCTATCTGTGATGAATTCTTGACCTTGTTAAAATCAATGGCATAACAACTTTGGCTCAAAAAGAGTTAGCTGTTTACTTTTTGTAATGAAAATTCTGTAGAAGTTACTTAGTATACTGTATTCTGAATTATGATATATATTAGAATAGGCTAGTCCAGGCTAGAAAAGTAATTAAAGAGTGCTGTTTCCAGTTAATGGAAGCCTATTTACCTTACTTTCAGAAACTCTGAACTTCTTCCATCACTGTGCGTGATACTTATCACAAACTGCCTTGGTGATTATCCAATAAGGAGCTGCAGCTCTGAACTCACAGGGAGCTCTGAGAACGCAGGAGAGGCAACAGACAGCTCTTAAGAGACAGTGAGTGTCTATCAAAATCAGTTTTAGAATGAGTTAATCCATTTTTTCAGGTATATAGATTCCTGCCCTGTATGTTGGTGCATCAAGTCTCACTCTAAATTTTCTACCAGCATAAGTTAACTTCATCATAGAAAAACCCTGGGGAATATAGCAGTGCCTGTGAAGGGCGACCTGGATGTTCCTGATTATGAGATATATATCTCAAATAGAGTAGGAATGATTTTAATCCAGATTACGACATTTGTATTCTTTTCAAGTTAGTCTGCATAAAGGAAAATTTATTAACTTCTCAAATCTATAGTAGAAAAATTATTTTCTATATTGAGATAAAAATCTTCAAGTCAATTTTAAATGTTATATATTTGTTTTTTTCTTTGGTTTGCTTTTTCTTTATGAGATTTCTCTCTCCCCTGTGCATTTCATGAATAATAATCTTAAGTCTTCAAAATAACAATAGCACTTGGATTTTCTTCCACATTAACTGGACTACATTTTTTGAACACATGCTAGAGATTTGGAGCCACATCCTTGTGAAAACTGAAGCGAAGGAGCTTTGTTGATTTACACAGTCTGAAGATTTTTCTGTGTTCTGGGCTTTGCCACTAGCCCCAGATGTCATGCCACAAGAAACCATAAGAGTTTCCATCATCACTGTATAACTGGCTCTACACTTCCAAAAGCTATGAGAATGAGAAATACAAATGATCCAGAGAATATTAGTACTAGAAATTGTTTTAAATTTAGTAGTACAAAGTGCAAAGTATTTCACTTAGGAAACAATAATAAGAATTTCTGCTGGCAAAAGGAGACTCATTTAGACAGAAGACAAATATCTGCATCTCAGACATTGCAGACTAATTCACAGAAATGTGCCTAAGCCATTGGCAATGATGTGACTGTGAAAAAAGCAAATGAAATCACAGGCAAGATATACCTAGTAGAAATAGCAAACTATTAATGATACTATATGTGGCATGAGAAGGATCTCCTCTGGAACAGAACGTACAATGCAATTCTGGTCACTCTTACAGAGTAAAGATTAATTTAAATGGGAGAAAAATGTACACATGAATCTGCTGGAAGAAAGACAGAGAAGCAACCTGTCTCAGGAAAAGAGACAGAAAGAGCTCAACAAGAGAAGCTAGTGTCCTGCCTCAGCCCTCCCGACTGAGAGCATTATTTCTAGCTCCGCAAGCAAAAATGGTATAAAAATCATCCAGACTACCATACTGTGGTCAAACAATGGCTGAGAGCTACATGTAGACCCTAAAAACAATCACTTCTCATATCCTTTGAGATTTCACAGCTTGCTTTCTCACAGATGAATTTTAATATATCCGTCAGTCTTCTTTAGGTAGGAAAAGTAGCATTCAGTATGCAACACTGAAACTATTTCCTCTCTGTTCTCCATATGGATACCGTCAGAGTAAGCTGCTTCACATAAAGATATTCTTAGTGGGAGCATCTGTGTGAGGATTGAAGAGAGGATTAATTCTCTGTAACTGTAGGTGCTTAAGGTACTTCACATAGAAGCCTAGCTGTATCCAGAGGGCAATCAGACCTTTGGTGGGTTGAAACACCCTGGGGAGATGTCTCTTCCTTGACTAGGCAGTGTGATTTGGCATTAGGGTTTGGAGTCTCAGAGAGTGTCTCTGTAACATCTCATAAGTGAATTCCTCCCCTTCATGATGAATTGCTGGTGTGCTGCAAATTCTCACCTCAATGTGAATTGACTTCAAGATGAAGATGAAGCCAGCATCAAAGACCAAAATCAATGGTTGCTTTGTCACTGATTTGAAGGCAAGAGGGTTGGGTTTAAATTAACATTCCTACCCAGAATATGGCTTCTTAAAATATATGCTTTGCCATGAATCTCTTCCTCTCAGGGCAAGAAGAAGGTAGTTAACTCATTCTAAGTTTCTTTACTGGTCGCTTCTACATGATTAATTCAAGCCTCTGAGGAAGAATTACTTCCAGGTTGACTTTTCCACTGGTTGGAATCTCTCCTGTCAGGATTATGAAGCTGTCTCCCACACAATTTAAAAATCTCTTTGATGTAGCCTGTATCTTGCTCTAGTTGCACAGTAAATATCTGGGAAATTAAACTCTCCAATGGGGAGGGTATCCTGTGGTTACAAGTATCTTGAGAGTTGGTCCAAGAATTATTATTCCTGCTCTCCCTCAGCCTTGGTGATCTATAGCATTTACCTCCTGTAGATTCCCCTTTGATTTTCATTCCTTTTGTCTTTATCCAAGAATTTCACTACCTTATTCTCCATTTTCATATTGTCGTCTGCTGGCATTGGAGATGTTTATCACATACAAACCCATCCCTCCTCTGCCTCTTCCCGTTGTATCTCTTCTATATAAATTGAACCTGTCTGAACTGATATTCTGGTTATGAGAATAATTTTACAAGGTTTCACTTGCATTCATACTTTCCATTATTTAGTGATACTTCTAGTTCTTCTTGTTTGTTTCCCATACAGAATTTCCATTCACATAAAGACACTTTATGACTTTACTACTTTTATTATTCATCTTCTATTTCAGAGCCTCAACTTTTGTCTTTTGTGTGTCTGTATTATGTGTGTTAAAAGCACACACTTGATTCTTTACATTAAGTAAAATCTTCCCCTTTCAGCTTATTTTAAAGCCCACATAACAAGCCAATTTTGTATCTGAGAAGTTGTCATTCTCTCTGTTATAGTGGAGACCATCTAAGCAAAGCAGCCATCTCACATCACAGATGATAGCTGAATGCTTTTTGGTTCGAAATTTTTTTCTGTGTTGTGGTAGAATACAGTGATTGGTGTCTCATATCTGCCTTCACTTTTCTTTGCTAATTCATTGTATTGGAAGTCTCTGTGAAAAAAAAAATCACCTGGGTTGATTTCAGCTTCGTTCTTTCCCTGTTTCTTTTCCTTGATCTCTGAGGAGGTCTTTCATCTTCCCTAAACAAAATTATAGCTGTTCCTTAAGTCAGAGATTGCTTATCAGAAAAAAAAAAACCCAAACCCTTCCTTCTAAAGAAATAAATAAATAGAACAAAACTAGGTGAATATGAAACAAATGTTTCACACTGCTGCAGTTATCAGTATGCTAATGTCTATACTTTGCAGTATTACTGTGGCAATACGGTGGTATTACTGTGGAAACAGTGATGTGGGTTATTAAAAGAAAGATGATCTACTGTCAAATGGCTGCCAAAGAAAGAGGGGTCAATTTCTTTATGAGCTTTCCTATTAAAAAGAACAGCAGAAAACTGAAAGTCCAATCTGACTGATATTGTTGCAGAGATTGAAGTCTGAGCTCAAGGCATCATAGCAAAATTGCAGCACCAGCACTCTGGGAGATGTTCCCAAACTGTGCAAGATCACTGAAATATTATTTGTATTTTAACAGATAAATGTCAGTTAGTTGTTTTCCTGTTTTAACAGGGAATTTGAATGATGATTCCTGAGTTTCTCTGAGGTTGGTACTTAGCAGCACTCTTTGATATTTGTGAAATGCCAGCTTTCTATGAATATAGGAGTTTGGCAAAGAACAAGAGAACTATTCATTAAAATTCAAAAGTACATAAATGACAAATAAGGAAGTAATTTAGAGGATGTATTTGGCATGTGGGGTGTGGAAACCAACCAAGTAGCCTACTGCAACTTTGACTATATTTGAAGTTGTGTATTTAGCTCATCCTTCTGATCCTGGGCTGGCTGGAGTCTGCATAGGAAGTGTTTTCAATCTTGTGAGAGGCACCAGGTGTGCTTTGTACTGAGGTCAAGTGATGGCCTCTAGACATAGTGAGGTCGGAGTGAAAACTGAAGAGCTGGGCCATCTGCTGCCCATGCTCCATGCAGTTGATGGAAAGTAAAAACACTGATGTAACCAAATGGCAAATAAGGTAAATACAGTGATGCAACTGAGAGCTTAATTTTTTGTATCTATTGCCACATGAGGCCAGGAATGGGTGTTGTCTAACATGGCAATTTTTTTCTCAAGATGGGACAAGGGCAACACATTGTTAACTTTCCATAAGGATTAGAAGAGCTTGCTTTGTCTCTGCTGTGCTTAGAGCTGGCCTACCTTTGGATAGCATCTTGAGCAGGGCAACCTGAGGAGGATTTTGGCCTTGCCTGGGCTAGAAGCCTGGGATGCTAAATATTCATTGCTATTTGTACTTGGAATAGATGATAGATAGATAGATAGATAGATAGATAGATAGATAGAGGAAACCTATAAACCTATACTGGGATCACCTGTACATGTCAACTGCACTGTTGGCACATAGAGTGAATTCTAGTCAAGGCTGCATTGTCTACTAGCCAAAAACATCTCAGAGACATCAAAGCTTCCTTTGCACGAGCAATTGTCTTTGCATGCCATAATGATTGTGCAGACTGTATTACAGATCTGTGTCACTGCCTGGAGTTTCCAAACATGCCTTAGCTCCCTTTTCACAGGCAGTTGCTTGCATGGGAAGAAGCTAATGAGTTCAGAAGAAGGTTTTAAAATATGCAGTACCATGAAAAAATATTGCAGAAGCTATCAACCCTACTAAAAAAGAAAGAGAAATATCAATCTATTATTCCTTCTAAAAAGTTCATTGGTACACACTAAAGCCAGGAATTACCTTTGCTGTCTTTCATGCCATTTTAAGGTACAGAAACTGCACGGTAACTTCATTGTTCACTATGGCAGTTAAGTCACTACATTATCTCATCATAGTGAGTCACTTAACTGGCATCACTGTTGCAAGATGGGAAAATTTACCAAGATGGAAAATTATGGGTCAGATTAACTCCTAGTGTAACATTCAGAAGTATTATGCCCTGAATACATTTGGCCCACCCTTTATAAATTAGATTGTGTTTAACATGCTTCAGAGAGAAGATGAATCAGACCTGCTGTTTGAAAAAAGAAAAAAAAAAAAAAAACAAACCAAAAAAAACCCCATCCCATGCTTTTATTTTGCCCACTCCTTAGGGCAAATGGCTGTTGAAGTTGTGGAAATAATCCCTTGTCTTTCCAGAAAAGGCCTACCTGCAGCTTCAGCAGTAGATCACCAAGAGAGCATATCTATCTTCTGTACCAGGTCATGGGAGTTCAGCGTGGAGTTGTACAGCAGAAAGAGCATGCTGCAGTCTCTTAAAGGCATCAGACTGTTGTAAGGCAGCCATGCACATGGCCCTGAAGGGATATATACAAGCTGCTGAAAGCTGTAACGCCACACAGGAAGGTCTGAGATGGGAATCGAGTCTAAAATATACAATTACATTTGAATCGCGTTTTAAAAACAGGTCATCAATATCTATTTTTGAAAAGCCCCTATGACTGAATTTTCCTTTTGACCATTATTTTTTTTCAGAAAGAATGAAACCAGAAACTGTTGATACTGTAATATTTTTTACTGATGACTCGCATTATACCTGAGTGACAGCTCTTTAATTCAATTGCAGGAAAATATGGACATCATGCCCAGGTAAACACTCATTAACTTTTCTTGACAGCCCTTTTTAAATTAAAGGGAAACAAACAAAAAAAAAAGGTACTCCAAGTTGCTGCCAAATTTGGCAGCTCTGATCTTGTCCTGACTCTAAGCCCAAGGAGCATTTACCAGGTTTCATTTCGAAGGACACTGGTATGATCAAAGCAAAGTGAGTGCTGCTGTCTCCAGCAGGCTCAGGGCTCCAGCAGCCACTGCTGTGGTGGCATTCCAATCTGGGAAACATGTGGAGCAAAAACCCTTGGTGGGTGAGGAGTGATGCTTTCAGGTTTTGGTTTTGTGGAAAGAGTTAAACGTGTAAAGATGAGGGTTCAGGGAAGGAGACTCTGAGCCTGTTGAACTTGTTTTTCTCTCCCCCAGAGCTGCCCAAGTTTACAGTCTGTGGCACTATCTGTAGGGCTTCAGACAGCAATAAAAGGGAGACAGAGAGGTTCCCTGACAAAAGCCTGAAACCCTGGTATCTCTTTTGTTTTCACCCTAGTCTATGGCCACTGACATTACTCCCTTACACCACGGATGGATAATAAGCCCCCTTCTCAGGAATAGAAAAGCTCTTATACATTTTAATGTGACCTTAGACAGTGCTTTTCAGAAATCACAGGCACATCTGACTACACTTGAGGTTGAATTGAGCTAATGGCATTCACCTCATCTTTAGATGCAAAATTGGAAGATAAAAAGACCTTGATGTGAAAAGGAAAGGGGGGTTGTGCGGAGCGGGGGTGGGGGGAAGAGAAGCAGATTAGAGATATTGCTTAAAAATCTTATGATTGCTAGTTGATAACGAAATGTCTCCTTCTCTTTCTAAAAACCCTATGGGCTTGCAAGATGTCCTTGCGCTTTTATTTTTAATGATAGAATCTTTTTATTCCCTGGCCAAGGAAATTTCAATGTTGCTGCATATGTGGCCAGGAGATACGTTGACCTTTAGCAAATCTTATTTTTAAAATCTGATGGAACAGTTATTGCAATATTCCAGCCCTGTAAGATTAAAAAAGAGCTTTCTTCCTCTGTAATCAGACGTGGATTAAATTTATTAAAGGTGCAGTATCTCTTTTTTAAATGACACTTGCCAGTCATACTGAATTCTAATAAGCCATTTGAAGATTTTGTATCCTCCTGCTTTTATATATTTTTTTTTTTAAGAAGCTGAAACCAAGGCATTATAAAAAGAGTGGGATAACTTATTTGATTAGCAAAGAAACTTGATGTTAACAGGAGAAGGGCAGCAGACAAAAGAAAGCAGCTGAAACATTAATGAATGATAATGCTGAGCAATGAAACATGCAAAAAGGAACATGCAATGAGGAAATTAAATGAGAAAAATACAATTTAAAGACCAAAGTAAATCTACTCAGTGAAAAGGTGCAACCAGCACAGAAAAAGGCTTTAAAAAATCTAGTGGTGAGTTGGTTGTATATTTTCAGTTCTGTTCCTGAGCTTTACTGTCTGCCTGTTGAGTTCATATGCACATTTGAGAATGCGAGACCAATCAACCCTTTTTGGAGATATTTGTATTCACTAAGTACGCAGACGCACTTGGGGTTGTCCAAAATATAAGTAAAGCTATAATCCTTTCCTTTGGGAGCGTACAGACTAACTAGATCGGTTCCCTGACACTGCTGAAATTTTCAAAGCAAATTTGGAGAGTTATTCAGCAGCTTCTATTAAAATAAATCTATTCTGAGTCTTCCTTGAAAATCTTAGCCTCTAAGTGTGGGTGCAAAAGCATTGATGGCACAGGAAATGTGGAGTGTACAAGGACACTCAGCAGAAGTTTCTTGTTAAGCATATCCATCCTTTCAAAATAATTAATAGAGCCCTAATTAGGAATCTGATCTATGCTCTCTGATTGTGCCTAGCAAGGGAGTCTTTCTATCTGGCCCTCCCAGTCCTACTTAGCCAAATTTTTGGTGGTTCTGAAATGGCTTTGCAGAGTTGGTCTGGATGTGTGATAATCACAAAAACAATCTTCACAGATGGCCTTCCTGAAAAAAAAAGCAAAGATCCAGTCTTGCACTGTTGTAGGCAAAACCCTGGTTTGCAAGCAGTGCTGCAGCCTCGGGGTCTGGCTGGGGATCTCAGTCAGGACACCAGGCACACCAGGGTTACTGCCCCTTCCATGCCAGCGTGGGGAGGAGCCATCCAGTATCAGGCGCTGTCAAAGCACCTTCCTTTCAGCATCCCATCCTGAACTTCCCAGTTCTCTTTCTGGTCTGTATCTCTTACTCCCCAGGAGGTGCCCGTTATTGGAATTATATAGGATAGTGTGGTACATAGAGCCAATATCCCCTCAGGGTAACTTTGCTGACACTAGTAGGTTAGCAAGTGTGAAAAATTTTGCCATTCCTGTGATGCAAAACCTCTTTTTTTTATCCCTAAATAAATATTAATTAAAAGTTTTACATATACAAAACATATGAAAGGAAAAAAACCCAAAACAAAACTGCTCCTGCGTTAACATTATAAGAAATAGCACTTACAACAACGAAAGCTAGGAAATTAAGTAATTCAAGCTACTCTGGAAAATTGAAGCAGCAATGCCAGCTAACAGGAGCTGAGAATTAACTACCTGACTGCAATTTGTTAGTCATATTATTCCCTTATGATTTTCATTATACATAGGAAAACAGACCTACCTCCAGCGTGTGATTTTTTAAACCCAGATGCTTTAGGAGCCTTAGAACTTGTAAATCCAAAACAGAAGAGATTTTTCTTCTCATTCTCTCTCTCTCTCTTTTCTTTTTTCTTTTCTTTTCATTTCTCTTATTTTTTT
>VWZY01006947.1:128842-143616 GCA_013399075.1 Chloroceryle aenea
TCCTCTCCTCTCCTCTCCTCTCCTCATTCCTCATTCCTCATTCCTCATTCCTTCTTTCTCTGCTTTTCTTTCTCCTCTATTGTAGCTGATGGGAGTACCTAACATTAGGCCAGTGCTCTTGTCATAATTTTCTAAATAAAAATTATTATTATTAGAGGGTGGCCCATTATTTCCTATGTTTGAAAATGTATTTTAAATTGCTTTTATGATATTGTACATTGCCCCAAGCACTTTGGTGGGGGAGCACTTTATAAATAAAATTATTATTATTATGCTTAGTGCACATGTCAGCAAGTGTTCATAAGAAATAAGTGACTGGTACCCTTGCCCTCCAGAGACTGAGAGCCTTATTTCTTTAACTTGACTTTCACCGGCCTGAAGTCTGGGTAAGAATTAGAGTCACTTCTAATCTTGTTCTTCCTATTGGCACAAGAAAATGAGCTGTCATTGAGTAGGACTGGCAATGAAGGGCCATTTTTATAATTCCTTCTACATCATATGCTATAACCACATTCCCCCTTTTTAATTTGAGGATGTAAATTTGTCAAATGGGAAAAAAGGAGCTCTTTAAAATTTCAGTGGGACCTTCTGGAAGATTCATGTGTGTTTTGTGCATGCAAGCATGGGTGGACTGGCAGAAAGGCAGGAATAACCTCTAGATTGTGTTAATGTTACAGCTTAATAAGCAGTTTGGTGCAGTATATGGAGAAGGTGTTGGTCCTAAGTTCTGATTGTGTAGTTTTTGAAATCTGCAGTTCTTTAATAGATATTTTTTTTCTCTCGTTAGATGAACTTTAAAGAAAAATGATAATGTAAGCACTGCTAGTTACTCTAGGTTGGGATTTAAGATTACAGCATTTAGTAAGATTATATATTTGATGAACAAGGCGAGGTGGTGTGTGTCAGCCTTTGAAGGGGTTACCTCGCTTAGGAAGTGAGTATTAACAGCATCTCAGCCCTACCAAGATTAATGTCAGTGGAATCAAAACTGGCATTAGCAGAGCACTGTTGTCAGGAAGCTCGCGACAGTTCAATAAGTTTAACACACTGGGCAGATTTCAGTGTGTGTGTCAAAGACTGGTACTGCTTAAAAAGGCATGTGGCAAGTAGGAAGTTTTAATATAAAGATCATAAAAGATTTGAATACTAAATGTACAAGTGTTGAGCATTACTTTGTGGGTACTTGACAGAAAACAAAACTTTTTTTTTTTTTTCTTTTGTCTCCTCAATAATTTCTTATTTTGTTTTGTTGTTGTTTTAGATGGGGATTCTCACCTATGAAGAATTACTACAGGACTCTAATACAACCTGTATATCTAATCTATATACATATAGAGCTGTCAATGAACCTAATGAGGAAACACAGTTTGTTAGCTAATGATAATAGGAAGTATATGTAAGAGAAGGATAAAAACTGCTTTTGATAGGTTTGTTGAACATGAGGCTGTATGTCTCTGGTTTGATTTTCACTTGCTTTTATGTTTCTTTACTCTTTCTGTGCTATATTAAGGAGTTCAAGCACTATAAAAAACTAACTGTAAATCACCCTTTGCCAACTATAAAGACCCTCCATTGATCTCTGAAGCCAGAGAACACTGATGAAAGCCAGGGGTAAGTAAATAGAAATGTATTTTTAGGGGCATTTAAAGAATTACACATGAGGGCCGTCCCGTTTTCCGCCTCCTTCCGTGAAGGAAGAAACAAACCAAGCCCACGCTCCCGGCCGGCCAGCACNTTTCGATCCGTCTGAGGAGCTGCTCGCCTCTCCTCCCTCACAGCCCGTCGGCGAGTGGGGATTGCTTAGTTTTAGTAGTGATGTAAACTAGGAAATATTTTATTTTTCGGCTTGCTTTGTCAGACATTTCGAGCTGAAAGCGTAAGGCGCTGCTCTGTCTAATGGCTCGGTTCAGCTCGGCTCTGGTTTCCGTATGTGTGTGCGCTGGGTGGTTCTTTTAATTGTGAGCTGCAGTTTGACACAAACAGTGCTTTTGGGAGAAACTCAGGATAAATTTCTGTGAAAGAGATAGCACTGTAGTTTAGAGGGCAAACAGAGATATGTTGTGCTGGCACATAGGTTTACAGGAGTGATAAGTTTGGGGATGTTGTCTGTGTCTTTGGGAGGGGAAGAAAAAGACATACTCACTTGGAGAGGAGGATTTATTGTTACTGTCTTTCTCTTAATTTATCTAACTAAAATATAAAATCTTAGAAAGCTAAAATGAAATTATGAAAGAGTATAGTGTGCTTATTTGCCTCCGTTATAGGCTTTTTATAAATAAAGGAATTTGGCTGCAAATGATCTGAAGTAATATTTTAGCACAAGCCTTAAACCCCATGCTATTATTATCCTTTCCATGTTTCTCTCAACGTATCGGCAGATCTTTTTTGCTGTCCTTGCTGTTGTGGAAGCACAGTTCTTTCCACTACCTTCTCTTTTATAAGTTACTAGGATTTGAAACCCTAAATCTGATTTCTGATCCCTCCTGATTCTTTAATAGCTGACTCTGCTCTGCAGTTTGTTACTGAAAATCCAGAAGTACTGGGAAGGAAAGATAAATAAATATTAAAGAAAAAAAAAATTATTTGCTTTAAATGTGTGAAGTGTTCCAATAATTTTAAACAGTTTAATTTAAATTTTAAACTGCAAATCTTCAACCTCTAATCACTTCTAAACTGAAGTGGTTTTAACCAAATGTGAAGTGCTGCAGAGTTTGAAATGATTATGCCTGGAGTAGATGAGTGTAAACTTTGGAGAGGGTTGCAAACTGTCTTTTTTTTTTTTACTTTTTCTCTCTTTTTTTTTTTTTCTCTTTAACAAGCACTTGCACAGCATTGAACTATTTCTGTTGAAGAAGGCAAGAGGGGAGCTCTATTAATACTGCAAGACCAAAACGGTGAAAGGATCAAAGCATCTGAAAGTTTTCAGAGGTAGAGTGTCCAGTGTCAGGCTGAGGCAAATGTAGAAAGTCCTTCCCAGTTTGAGAGCTCCATCAGGGCTAGGGGCGTGCTGAGCTGTGGGTGATGGGCAGGGAGGGTGACGTGGGGTCTGCAGTCCCCGGGCTCCTGCACCGTGGGAAGGCGAGCCTCAGAGAGGCTCTATGGGAGGAAGGTATGTGTTCAGCTGGGGGATGGTTAACACTTCCAAATTCACAGCTATGGTTTTAGGACTCTTTCCAGCATTAGTTTCTCTTCAACATTTTTATTTTAGGGCTTTCAATCTTCGCATTATGTGTTTTTCCTGTTTGAGGGAGAGAGTAAGAAACTTAAACTAGAATTCAGGAGCTGGTCCAGGACTCAGCTCCAGCTGGAAAAACACATGTGCTGGCATTCAGCTCCTGTAAGCTCCTTTCTGACTATTTTGAATGCTGGCATTGTTACAATAGGCAGGGGAACAGCCATGATAGCCCAGGGTGACAAATTGCTCAGTCTTGTGCATATATGTTTTTGCCTGGCTGGTTTTTATTAGCATGTAAGCATAGTCTGTGGACTGCTCATTCTTTCTCTTTCATTTTCATGACCCTGTCCAGTTCAGACGACTGACAGATTCACTATGTGATTTCTAGCTTTTGATGATTAACTTTTTGACAGCAGTCCTTATCTTTTATTTAATATTATTATGATGAATATAACAAAGGGCTGCATGTCGGGCAGTGTGGAAAACAGACTGGGTGCTGCTTCCTTAACTGCAATGATAACATTCTGTTGATTTAACAGCAAAAGAAAATTCAACTTTATGGATTAAATGAGGAAAAAGGAGGACAACTGCTGAATCTGATTATTTGAGTTACTGCAGTAAGTAGCTATTTTATGTCAATAGGCAGCTATTTTATGCCCTGCTCCTTCAAGGACTTTGGTACTTATTTAACTTTCCTCAGGTGAGTAATCCTATCGATTTAAGAAAAACTACGTTGATGTATGTAAGGGCCAGGGCCTTATTATGTAGAGAGGATGTACATAAACATCAGCTTTTTCCCCTTTGGTTAAAAGGAGACTCTTGTAAATGAATGAAACCAAATGAACAAACAGAAAACAGATGAAAGAGAAAACATCCCTTCTTCCTGAAAGAAAAAGGTTACATGCATCGCTTCAGATTTGGCAGCCTCTTGTCTCTTACAGACTCTGTTTTTGTTTGCTTAGAGATGGCTGAATTACTATTTTTGATACCACTCAGGACCATGTGCTAGAAAAGGGTTCTCATCAAAGCCTCCCAGAGGGAGGCTGGACAAGATCTCTCAAGCACGCTTTGCACTCTTCAGTGGGGACAACGGGGAAGAGTGGCAACGGGTAATTTTTGTTGTACAGCCCCTCTTTTGCATAGGAATTTGCATGAAATGTATAAACACACTTTGCGTGTGCAAATCAGAAATAGCTGCTTTTTGGGCATTTGCCAAGGAGAAAGGCTTTGACTTTGCAGCTTGCTTTCACTGCTGGTCCAAGAGCTTAAATCTCTTCTCCTCCAGGTGGTCATTAGATTATCCCTGTCTGTTGCTTTATGTTATTGGCAATATTTGTTCTGTTTTGCTGTCCTGAGGGCAAAGGACACTAGATGCAGAAGACTGATTTATTTTCTACTCCAGTCTCTTCTTGGTAGAATGAAGAGGAATTCCCCTACAGTAGAAGACTGACTCTTGAGTTTCCTGGTCATCCTTTCCCTGTGTGAGTTAGATGCTGCCTTGTTGCTTTGATTTGAAACAGATTCAAATTGGATCTTTGCCACTGAGGTTTTGGTGACAAAATGGAGATTATATCCTCAAACACCTTCTCAGACATGTCTCCTTCCTTCTTTGCCTTGCAAGGAAGGATGTGACTTTGGCATTAGGAAATGGCTTGGGGGGGTTTATGTTAGTATAAAATACTCCTTTGCTTTGGGAATACAGTACTGGAAAGCAATGGAGGCATGATAACCCCTTTTCAGTACTGAAGTGGAGCAAAGGGATTGAGTCAGGACAGAACCCTGTGGTGCCGTTTAGCAGATGTTCCTCTTTCATGCATTGAGATTTTCCAATCAACACATCTCATCTTATGGTTGGACTCAAGCAATACATGATAAAATCAGTCCCTTCAGTGGGTGGAAAACCAGTCATGAATGTGTGAAAACTGTCTGGGAATATCCACACTCTTCATTAAAGTCTTCGTGTATACTGAGGCAGGTGGAAAACCACCTGCCATCTGAACTTTGGATTCAAGCATATACATGGATTTCAGTGATCAGCAGAGGTCTCTTTGCAGGCTACTGTCTTGGCTAAATGTTGGAGGTTGACCTCAAAAAGTACAAGGCCTGAGAGTTGTACTTTTCTGTGACAGCATGAATTAAGAAACTGGGCTTTTATTTTTCTGGCTAAGGCAGACTCTCATTCCTATAGATCAGCTGTTCTCCTCTGTGAAACTGGTCAAAGTTTATGTGCTGAAACACTTCTTCCATTAAAAACACTCTTGCTGGCACCGAGACATTTCAAAGGAATGGTCCTGTTCTGACACATCTTCCAAATGATTTCAAAGCTGGACAGCAAAGCTGATTGCCATCAAAATCAGCGTGACTCCTCACTGCTCCCTCTCTGCTGTCCACCCTGTGGGCTGACTGGGGTGGGGGTGGTCCTGGGCTTCATCCTTGTCACTGGTGTGACTCTCCTGCAGCTCCACAGTGCCCTTGCAGTTCCTAGTGTCAGTTATGCTTCTACAGCAGCAGTAGGTTTTGGGTCTTCTGGAGATCCTTCTCTGGTTGCAAGGTCATAGCTAAGCTGGATGTGTCTGTGCTTGGACTCCCCTGCAGAATCTGAACTCAGGACTTCTGAACAAAGCACTATGATAATTTACAGTAGCTTTCATAGCCCAAATTTTACTTTCCACACCTAGCTTTTAGATCTCCACTCTTCACTCTCATGTGAAGTTTTGGTTCTTTCAAAGCAACAACGTTTCCCCTAGAAAGATCACCCTGGAAGCCAGCTCTGGTTGTGGTATGCACCTGGCTCACATTACATTAGAAGATAAGGTGAGATAAATGTTTGAGAATGTGGACTGGAAAACTGAGAGTGGGATTTTCTAGTGTCAGAAAATAGGTAAATAGTGCCTCATTCTGCAAACACTTACTGTGAAGTGCTTATTTTGGGGGTAGTCCGAAGAGTCCCTGAGAATAAACGTGGGACATCGGACCATCAATTTGTGTAAGCCAATATTGCTCCCTTTGGGTAAACAATGTAATGAACTTCATTTGTGGTGGATCTGGCACTCTGTTTAGTGAGAGGCTTCTGCAGAATGTGGCTTTTGCTAAGGTTTTGTCCCAGGAGTGTATCATCTCCTCCTGGCTTCTGCTCAGCCAAAAAATCAGATGTGCCCCCTTGCTGGGGTAAGTGGGGCTGAGGGAGATGTTGTTGGAGAGGCACCATGGTCAGGGACAGCTCTCAGCAGCATGGCAAAGAATAAGGTGCTCTCCATCACTGTGTTTTTCCATCAGGGAAGTTGAATTTAATTTGCTGGCTAATTTCTGCTGGTGAAATTAATTTCTGCTCTGTCTGTTCAGATTGCCATGACACCCACCCATGCCAATGTCCACTGTACCCTTGATCTGCCAGGTGCTCCGGGTGGAATAGAGTGAGAAGGGATGCTGGCTGCTAATAGCTGCTACCCACCATGCTTGGCCTTGGTGTGATGTAAAGAGACTGGGGTCTGCTCAGAAATACCTGCTTCCCACGCAGAGCCCTAGCAAACTCATTGCAGTGCAAGTGTCCAAAGCATTGGAGGTCTGAGATACCTGAATTTTGTCCCTTCCTTCATGGGTTTTAGCACATACATCAGTGTGATTGTCCCAGTTCCTCTCTGTTGTTTTATTGTTTTACTTCTCATATTAAAATTTTCTCACATTAGGTAGGGGAGGAATACAAACAGAAGAATGTAATGAAAAAGGTGAATACCTTCTGATCCTGTTCACATGGGACAACATTTCAAAACTTCCACATCTTCCTCAGTATTTTGGCTCTGGTTTTAATAACTTTTAATCACTTTCCTCGTTAGCCTGATTGTTCATTTTTCAGTATGCTCCTTTAACTACTTATATACCTCACAAAGGATGGTGCAGAGAAAGCAAACTAATTTATTAGAAAAGCAGAGCCACATGGCATCCCATATTGGGCAGATTTGTGATGAGCAATTAATTATTTCTATTTTCTTCCTCCCCAGTTTAAATACAGTTTAAGTTGTTGATGTTAATATTATCAAACCAACATTTTTATATCATTTGCCGGGCTTGACAGAATTAAGTGGATTTCTTTAAGTGATAATAGACATAATTAGTTTGGTGTATAAGTTGCTTTGTGGCCTTTGAAGTTAAGTAAAAAATGGGATGTTAAGACCAAATTAGTGATATTTAATTGGATACCATTATAAAAAATAAACTACATACACAGTAGTTCCATGAAATAGAAAAGAGAGAGTGTACATATACCTGCAGAAATTAACAATTTCTGGCTGAATATTTTGCTTTTATAGCTGTAAGGGTGGCAGCAGAGATTGTGAGCACAATGGAGAGAAGGCAAAGCAACACAGAAAGGGCAGGGATGAGCTATTTGAACATGATTGACAAGAATAGTTACATGAAATTTCTTTATAGGTCATGCAAACAGAAAGAATGAAACCATTGCTCTTGGAGATAGTGCAAGTGTTTAATTTTCCTTATTTAATATATTGTAGTCCTTTAATAAATAGTGGTTATTTGAATCATTAATACCTTGCAAAGGATGTTCAGCCATGTGCCTCTGCACATACTTGGAAGCTTGAAGAAGATGTTAGCATGTTTTAGTGGCTTTTAACATACAGCACTGCTTATCAGGAGACCATTCTGAAAAATGACATGTCAGAGACCTGGCATTTTTCTTTGCATCAACTGATCATCAGTTCTGTCTTGTGTAATGTAGGATTTGGCTTTTATTAAAATGAGCAGGTTTCCATACTGCTTCTTTCTCTCAGAAATAGTCTAATTTAGGTCTTCAGCTGTTAGAAGAAAGTTCTGTTTTCTTTTCACCCATGAGCTTAAAGCAGCTGCAGCAGGACAGTATGTGGAAGGAGAGGAGAAAGAATGGAGTTGACTTTCCTCAGGTGGGACAGGCCAGCCTACTAAATCCAGCAATTCCCCACAGCAGTAGTGGATAGGCAAGGTAAAAAAATAGGTGCTAGATATATTCCTATACCATTGTGAACTGGATGCTCTAGTTTATATTGGATGCTACTTAGGTGAAGCTGTCTGTGCAAGTGAAGAGTTTACAGCAGTGCCTATAAAAGAATGAAAACCAAGGGGTTTATTACACCTGAATTTTCAAGGAAATAGCATGGATTATAATACTGAAGTGCCTTTTTCCCTCTCCTACACCTCTGTTGTCAGTGAAGACACGCACTAGGTTCATTCGCGGTCAAGTATGTACCCACAGACCTCTCCAGTCTGGGTGGAAGAAATGGGGATATTGTTGAGGAGTAAACAGAAGATGCTTGTGGTTACCTTTAAATTACTGTTATGGTGAAAGGTGCTAATAGCTGCCATCAAGTGAGCCTTTGATCCAAAGACAATAATAGATCTCATTAAAATCAGTGGGTTTACCAAAGACTCCTTTTCAGGCTCTGAAGAAGAAGCAACAGAGCCTCTTTAAACAGCAGAGACAATGGAGGGATTTCAGACAGCACATGCCAGGTCAGAGCTGAACATGTAGTCAGGGGGATTTCCTTGGTGGCACACAGGGGAAGGGGTATTGAGTTTGCACTTGCCGAGTCTACAGTGACAGCAAAGTCAGTCAAAATCTAGGAGAAGAAGTTGTGAGCAGGGCTGGGGTGAGATGGAGGGTCTCAAGTGCAGAGCTTGGTGGTACTGGATGGTAAATTCTGGGTACGGAAACTGGGCACGGAAACCTCCTCTGTGTTCAGAGAAACACACCTCTTTTATGGCAAAAAAAAAAAAGGAAAAGTGAAAACACAAGCTAGAGAAGATCACTGTGCTGTGCCACTGTTTTCTCATCTGGAGCAATCCTGGGGGGGACGAAATCCCATCTAACTGCTAAGACCAAAAGAGCAACAGTGATGCACTCGAAAAACAGTGAAGGCTGTGGAAGACTCCTACTGCCTTTTGTGAGTTCTGGATCAGGTCAGGGTTGCCAAGGGTTTGATACTGCTTAGATGATTATCTCAGGGGGATGTTTCTGACGGAACTGTACAGTGGGGGAGACAACACTTGCTTTGCCTGGTTTTGACAGCATGTCACATTCGATGGATGCTCTCTTCACTTCCCAGATTTTGACAGGCCGTAAAGGCTAATTAAACAAAACTACTAAATTCACATGCTCCTTCAAAGGAGCACACATTTATCCCAAATAGTTAATACCTACTATCATGGGTATGTAAGTAGTCAGTGTGATTTAACACAAATTGCAAAGCCTACTGAAGGCAGATATTGCCAATTAACACTTGATATTCCCAATCAGCTTTCATGCCATTTATAGAACACATTGCCTTCCTGCTACTGGAGCTTCAAGACCAACAATAGTATGAAAGCATTTTTAAAGTAGGATTTTATGTCACAGGGGGACTAAAGCTCTGTGTTGTCGAAGAGAGGGAAGAGCAGCTAAGGGCTGAACTCTAGGGAAGGGAGCAGCACTTTACAAACATACAAAAAGACAATATCTCTGCCCGGTGGGTCATACTGTCTCAGGCTGAGGAAATTCTGTGTATGAGATATCAGAGGATGGCAGAGGGAAGAGGGAGGGAGGGAAACAAAGTGGTATGATAGAACACAAGTGTGTATCCCATGCTTTGTCAGTGGATGCAGGGATAAGGGAGGCTTCCATCTCATGGGCAGCATTGATGGGAAGCAGCAGAAAAGAGAGCGGAGTAACATAGTTTGAAACTGATATTTATAAATGGGTAAATGGGTAAAAGGTCAATTTCTACTACTCCAGTTTGAGCTACCTGGGAAAAAAATGATTGTCCAAGCAATATCAAGCAGCTATGTGTTGCTGTGAGTTATGCCAGTCAGGAAAATACTTCGATGTGGGCATCTGCTAGAGTATTTTTTATTCATCTCCACTCAAGAAAATAGTGTCTCCTTACTTTTTCTTCCTGTTCCTTTGCTGTCACAGCTGTCCAGAAAATCTTGGACATCATGGACTCAGAGAGGTTTCTGTGTTTGAGGAACAAGGTGAACAGACTCATTAGTGAGGAGACCTAGGAGAGAAATACATATATACACACAAATATGTATCTATATGAACATATGTATAAATTGTAGATACAGATATATAAACCAGCCAGAAAATAAAGATACTACACAGAAAGAATAGTCTCTTAAAGTGGTTTGAGCTGCTGTTTCTCATGAGGCATTGATATATGCTATGTCTAATCATGCAGTTTGCATACAGCAGGAGTAAAAATGAGCCAGCATTTTAGGCCGAAGCAAAGAAAAGCTAGGTATGGGAAGTCTAAGAGTATCATCCTTCACTGCCCACTTTTTCCTTTTGTTTGACGAAGAGTTGTGGTACTTCCTGCTATGATCCAGATATTAGTATAAGTTGGTATTAGTATCTTATGAGAACTTTTTTTCAGCTGTGGTGCTATAGTACTAGGTTTTGTATTCCCTTGATGCTAAATAATCATATTGTTCTCACTCAGCTTGTCAGGAGGTTTCACTGGAGGCAACTGGATCTGGAAAGCTGCTAAAAAGAAAGATAGGTGAATATTTGCTATGAGTATTTTAGAGGTGTTTCTGCCTCCTCTGTAATTAAGAAAGCCCAGCTTGGGGTTTATATAGATATTGGCACTTTTTTTTTTTCTCATCTCATTTATTTTTAAGAAGGCTGAGTAGTATTCCCTTCCTTCATCTCCTTCCATTTTTCTAAATGCTGTGAGAAAAAAGAACGGAAAGGAATTAACAAAGTCACCTCTGAAAACGTACCCCGCCATCCACCGATGGGAAATTAATATGGAAGGTAACTAACACCCTGTTCCTCATTACTTCTATACTGAAGAAGAAAATGAGGGGAAACCTGGAGGTTTGCAGTGCAGGTGTCTTTCTTCCTATTGCTGGATTTTAGTAGTCACTTCAGCATTGAGTGTTTTACATTAAAATCATACTGTTCAATTACCTAATTTAATTCCTCTATAAGATTCCACTGGTCTCCAAGTACTCATCTTTCAATCATCTCTAGTAGTTTGCAAGAGCTGGTGAACTTTTTCAATGAGCATTTTCCATTTCTTGAGGCAAGACATTGTGCTTCCTCTTCATGGCCACAATGGAAATTGCCAGGGGATTTCTGTGAGTTGGAGCAGATTCTGAGGATGGCTTCAGTGAAGATGATTTCTTCACCACACCATTCTCAGGAAAATTTTACTACACAACCATACAACTCAGATAAATTTTTCCCTTCGTAGTACCTACTTAAAAAAAAACAAAACAGAAAAAAGTCTTAACCAACTAATAGAGCAGTATAGTAGGGCTCCACACTTTTACTGCCAGTGAATGTAAACACTGAGCTAACAGCATGGAAAAACTGTTATGAAAGTACAGAGAAAAATGTTTGTATAAATGTAGTTTTTCTTTCAGGTAGTTTCTTCTTAAGAGAAAAATCAGAATTGCAAGGTAGCTTTCCTTTCTAAGTTTTACATTAGTTCTGATTAAAAAGAGTAGCTTTTTAAAATAAAATCCTGTTTGCTTTTACGAAAATTCTCAAAAGCAGCAGTTTTCTTAACTTATGAGAACACAGGAAATTTTGAAAATCACAATTGTCCTTACCTCCAAATAGCTGTGGAAGAATGATAGACATTTGCTTAGCTTTCCTGAGCACATAATGTGCTGTTTGGCCTTCAGTACAATTTTTTGAAGTATTTGGATCCAAAATACATTCAGCCATACTGAATGTTTTATCTTCAATGTAGCAGTCCCATTTATGGGAGTGGGAGCTAAGATATTGATCATTAGAAGTTGCATATTGCAAACATTTTAGCCATAAACTTATTATAATCCGAAATAATAATAATAAAAAATAGCATCTTCCCTGGAGCGGATTGAAATGCATTTTTACAGATGCCTTATGAAGTCCTGGAAGTTGCATAAGGTGCAAAGGTTCTTTTTAAACCTGAATAAAAAGATTCTTTCTGTGTTAATTTATGAACTGTTTTACTTTCATTTTGCCTGTCATTTAAAGAATAAGGCATGGCTGATGTGCACCTTTGTTTTTCTTCTACAAACCCTCCCAAAGTGCAGAAATCCAGTCAATCACATTCACACACCCACAAAAAATAATGGCTTGACCTGCTTGTGGCCAGATCTGACATGCCCTGCTGTGGTGGGAAAATTAATTCCCCTCACTACACTGCAGTCACCCTCAGCTGAGTCCTGCAATTATTTCATTATGATCTAACTAAGGCTGATAACAGATCTCATTTGATACTGCGGATGGCTGGGGGGGCAGCATGGGGGTGGGAAGTGGATGCCCTCACATGTCAAGCCCTTGCATCTAACCAACCGAGCTTTGTGAGGCTTTCTTGCCTGATGGAAATGGGGGTGATTAAAGACATGTTGTGCCCGTCTGTGTAGTTTCCACATGATTTTTTCTCCCCTAGATAATGTGCTGTGCTGTTAGCATATTTGAAAACCTAGAGGCTTGTCATCTGCAAGGGGAGGGAGGATGTTTTTGATGGACTAGCTGGACAAGTGTAGTCAGAGTCCAGTGTTTTCTGGAGAAAGGAGCCATTATCTTATTTTCTGTCTATTTTATTTTATTTTATTATTTTATTTTACCTGTGCTATGACAGATGGACAAAGGAAGCCATGGAAAAGTGTTAATTGCTCTTTTTTTTTTTTCATTCAAGTAGTTCAGAAGTTCAGGAGACCCTCTAATTAAAGAATCTGTGAGTGAGCTGGGCATCTGGCCTCTGCCATTTTAATCAAACTTGTAATATGAGGAGAGGGCAATGGTTGTCCAATTAATTGACAGCTTGAAGATGTGTATATAGCAAGCAAATACATTTGCTCAGAAGATGCCAAATTGTCACAACAACAAAATGGCTAAAAGAAAAGGATAAACTTGTACCCCATTCCTGTCCACGGAATGGATTTATGTGGATTATAAGATTCTTCTGCATGATTTAACATCTGCAACACAATTGGTGTGCAGAAGTTTTGTAATATATGCCAATATCATGATATTGAGTCAGAGAACAGTTTCTCTGATATGACAAAATTAATGAAGTTCTTTACTTTCGAGTCTGCTGTGAAATATGTAATTTCACCCATTTGTCTACAGAGAGTTGCCATTCTTTAGCTTGAAGACTATAAGCCACTTTTTTTTCCTGTTTTTCAAACAATCCAAATCCTAGCTCACACACCTGGAATTTATCACAGAGTATGTCAAGACTCCTTCATGTTAGTGAACATTATGTTGAATATAAAATGATGTAGTGCTGTTTTCCTGAATCTGATGACAACCTGGAATAATTGCTGAGCAAAGTGAATTTTGAAATTCTCCCTAAAAGCTGTTAGCTCTCTAATGTAAAGAAGAATGTTCAAATACCATGACTGTTACTTAAATATACAGGATCTTGCTGAATCAGATGAATTCACATTATTTCACTGTTAGTCTTTTTAAGGGAAATGATTAATAAAATGTTTATCTTGTTACCACAAATTGCATCCCCTGTTCTTCAAGGTGAGGTTCCAGTGTCAAAGTAAACAAGGTACATGCCTCTTCAGTAACTGTATCATTCAGATTTATATTTAATTAATTAAAATGTCAGCTAAAGCATACATAAAGAGGCAGCTGCAGACTTCAGAGTTTGCTGTAGTATCCAAAGGACCTTGCTGCAAATATATATCTTGCATCATACATGTTCTTTGAAATGTGGATGGCTGGCATCTGTTCAGTGGAACTTTTCTTCTGTTGGTCTTTGAATCAAGGTTGGGCATTGTATAACAATAGATGTTTTTTTTATTGTCTACTAACCAGTCAGACCTATTACGTCTAAAACTCATCTTTGTAACTCTCAGCTGTATTGGAAATCTCAGCAGAAAAGCCAAAATAGAATGGATTGTTAGACTCAGTGTGGGCTCTTTTGGAGCCAAAATTAGGAGTCCCTGGCTGCACAGAGTCTCTTCAAACCCATTGTGGTGCTCCAGTTGTACTTTTCCAGTTCTGTGAAAAGAGAGAGCTCTTTGCTTCCTATTTTTTACATACCATTATCATTGGTCCTGAGCTTTGTTTCCTCCACTGAGGAAGGTCTCTATCCACACCTTGCTTGCACACAACATAGAACTCTGGCAACTGTCAGTACTTTTATAGCTGGCTACCAAACCATCAATTTGAATGAATAAAGCAGACTATTTTCTCGTACTTATAAGATCTACATTTATAGTATCCACATGCTGGGGTAATTACTGCTAAATAATTTAATACTGTAAAAACTGACATATCCATTTAGGTGTATGCCTGTTATATTGTTAAACTGTATTGGGGTTCTGACCTCTATTAGACAGCAAATAATCCTACTAAAGACTGGTCATTCTCTCTCTCTTTTTCTTGCTCTAACGGTGAATTTTATTCATAAAGCTTAGGGGTTTGTAGCTATTCTCATCCTTGTGTGATTAGTAAGTACACACTTATGACAGAACTAAAAATTCTGTGCAATCACAATTGTGTTTGATTATCAATTCAGAAGGTCCTAACTGTCTAGCTGCAAGGATAATTTTGCTCACTGTAAACAGCTTGGAGAATTGTGTGAGATCATGTTGTGTGACCAAAAAAAAAAAA
>VWZY01006947.1:143716-159992 GCA_013399075.1 Chloroceryle aenea
AAAAAAAAAAAATTGAATTAGATTATTTGCTAAATGCCAAAGCACATTAAATATTTTTGACAACAATGAAGATTCTTTGTAAATTGTAATTAGACTGGAAATTATTGCACAGAGCCTGCTTCTCTATAATCCTTTTAAATCAGAGTAGTTGTAATTGGCCTTAGAGACTCAAACTGTTTCGTGTTTTATTTTCTAGAAGTTCCGCTTCTGCATATGTAATAACAGAATCCTTTGTGGATACGATACAATAGACATGTGTGTAGGGTTATTTTAGTTTATTTGTTTTGGTAGTGAGTCAGATAACCAGAGAAAAAAGAATATAGAAAAGAAAACATGCTGAATACTCCTGGATATGGATGGTGCTTACATGTAAAAAAAATGCATAGAAATCATAATGGGCCAGATGAGGATGAAGTAAGCAGTATAGCCCTGCCAAGGACATGGACCTATATTTTGCCTGTGGTACTGCCAGAGGCTTCAGGAAACCTGATGATTTTGGTTTTCCTGAACACAAAGACATGGATTTTTTTTCAAGTTCCAGAGTCCTTAAAGCTTCCCTTTCACTTTTTAATTTTTTTTTTTTTAATTTTTTTTTTCCCCTCTGGTTTTAGGTGTACGTGTACGGAAACTTAAGGAGAGCCTGTAGGAAAGGATGAATTCTGTTGCAGCCATTCTACATCAAAAGATGTAAAATTCCCTTTTCAGTGAGAGATCCTTATGCTACTAATGGCACTGGAGCAAGAGCATGACTGTGTGTTTGTATAAATAATAGCTGTGGGAATGGGAGGGAGCAGTGGCAGATAGTCAAGGAATTAAGTGGAAGTAAAAATTAAGTGGGAATTTTGAGGCTTATTTGATGTAACACTTGGCTTTGAGGATGGAGGAAGTTGGACTTGAAGCAAACCTGTAAATTACAGCCCAGCCTCATTAGAAATTAGCTGGTAGTAATCAGAGCACCTTAACTGAGTGTAAAAGTATCTTTAATCTAGAGATGTGGGATTTTTTTGGGTGATTATTGCTCAATCTCTCATCAGATGAGTTAGTTGAAAGAACCAAATCTGTCCATACATCCAATATAAATTTTCAGCTCACCTCTGTTGAGCTTTGATTTAGCACCAATACCAAAATGAAGCAAAGTTTGTCCTGGAACAGTTTACACAGGGCCAGCAGTCATGTGATCAGGACTTCCACTGAAATAAGAATAACTGCTGGTCTGTAGATGTGATGAGAAAATACTGGATCTAGAGCCACTTCACCCACTTCATGTATGGGATTTGCAAACAACAATTTCCAGTGACAGTCTGAGTAAAAATGCAAATTTCAATATATTGAATTGCTTCAGCTTCTTCTTGATCTGACTGAGGCTAAACATTGGCCAACATACGATCTTTTTATGTTTTTAATATTTAGTTTATACCTATCAGTCAGAATTATAAAACTCATCTGCTAATACAGGTTTATTAAAAATTGGTGGAGTCTAAGGCCAAGATTTTGGTTACGTTAGTAAAGTAAATGACAAAATCCACAAGAAGGGATTAGAATTTTACTATACAAATCTGATTTTTAGAAGATTGAAAACAGTAAAAAATCAGTATAAATTTCTGTATTGAGTGTTTGAAGGAAATAAGAGCTGCATGAATGAAGTCCATTCAAACCACCAAAAAAGCCCTATTATCTTCAATGGGGTTTGTGTCAGATACTCTGAAAAAAAGGAGCTCAAACGTATCTTTCTAAACATTGACCATTTCTATTTAAATGGATTATTTCCAGATCAAGCTCTTTTTTTCAGTAAAGTAGATGTTTCAAGGCAGGACGGAAATTACTAAATCAAGGTCTTATCCTAGGTGCTAGGTTAACTTGTGCTTCTTTACTTCAGGATAGACATGGATATTTTTATGTTATGAAATTAGTGAGATTCTTAGATCAGTAAAGTGTAACATGGTAAAGCTGTAAAAACATCTTTGACAAAAGCTATTGCATTTTTTTTTTTCCTTTGGGTCTGCCTTGTCACTGTCTGAACTAGGTTGGTGTAGAGCATGCAGACATAGCAAGTGTTGAGGTGTCCAAAGCTGGAAGGACGGGATTTAAACAGATGGGAATATATCCATTCGGATGGGGCATTGAGAGAGACATCTGACTTGTGTTGCATTGTAAGGCAGAGCATGTGGCTCTAAAGAGCCAAAACAGCTTTAAAAAACAGTAACAATCTAAAGTCCTAGCAATTTCTGCAAGCTGGAACAAGAGCCCTTGGGCAGCTCATCAATGTGGGAGAGTGCCGAGGCTGCCCCAGCGCACGGTTCATCGCCTCTGTGTGTCATGAGGCTGGGAGCAGGACAGTCAGGGGCAGGGTGGAGCATTTCCCTGAAGCCTTCAGCTGGTGAGAAATGTCTGATTCATGACGTGTTCCTGGGGCCTCTGCATTACACTTTGCTCACCAAAATGCAAAAGGTTTTACTATCTGCATCTGCTTGTCACCATGCTTCTGTGGCCTGGTATTATGGGCTTTGTTTAAGCCTTACTCAAGTGAACCACCCATTGAGTCAGTGGAAACCTTTTCTAAGCAGTGCTCGACTAAGGAAATTGAAGAAGGTATTGCCAAGGGGATGGATGGACCAGGTGACTTAAATGGTCTTTTCCAATTAATGCTTTAATGAACAGGAAAATGCCATGCAGGAGCTGGCAGTATGTTGGGAAAGAGTAGCAAGAAGACTGCTAATGCAGCAGTGCTGGAAGGACTGGAGTGGTTTAATTACGCTGGTGTTGCTGCTGGGAAGAAATTCTTGCTTCATCAGTGCATAGGTCCTTTCAGCACACATCCTGTTGTCAATTGGCAGCATGGACATAGCTGTGTGCTGAGCAAAAAAAGAGGGAGAAAGCAATTTTATTTGTACACACATACATGCACATATTTATTTACTCAGACTGCACCGTTTAAAGGTAGTTTATAAAACCAGCAGTGAGATGGAGTCAAACTTTGGAGTGTAGAACTTGAGTTCTGGTCTCTGGCATCACATTTCTTGTTAGCCTCAGTATTCTCATTTGAAAAGTCTTATGTACTGGTATTATTACCAGACACCTGACTCATGGCTGTGATGTAGAGGTTAATTAGCTCCAAAGTTTGGAAGCTAATGGAAGATGAAGAATGTTTTAGTGTGGTGTTGTTGTGTTGCTGTTTATGTCTGTGGTAGGTCTGTCTGATGATGTGCTGCATACCACTGTATGTTAGTGCAAGTGCAGATCCATGAAGCACGTTTCATCCATGTTCTCTCCAGTTTGGAAGCACTGAGGAACTGATGAATAATCAAAGGCATTTGATAATAGTACCTTAAAGAAGTGTTGAGGACCACAAAACTGCTTCTGCAGGTAACATCCTTTTGGTTTTCCTTGATTTGCCAGATGTACCTGCTGACCGGACTCAGGCTCATGCGGCTGCATGGTAAGGCAGTGCAAAGCATGATCTTGTTGTATCTTTTCAGTTTGTTTTCTGGGAGAGAGATGACTTTCTTTCCTCCTCCTTCACTTCTCTGTGCTTGCTGCTTCTCTGACCAGAATGACTGGTGTGGGCAGTGTCCCCCTGAGCACTATGAGAAACTCCCTGACTTCCTCCCCCGGAGCCCAAGTGTCTCCTTTGATTTTCCAGATGCCTGTCACACTGTACTGCCACTGCTGAGGTCTCTGGTGCCAGGGATGCTGCACATACAGGAGCACTCCATGAAGCATGGGAGTCAGAGAAAGCCTCACAGAGGCCTGCGTTCACCACTGCTGTCCACAGCCCCAGGACATGGAGACCAGTGGTGAAGGGTTCAAGCTGAGCAAGCGGTGGCTCTGTCCTGGCTATTCCCCCTCTGTGCTGTGGCTGCCCCTCAGCAAGAGGCCAGATGCTCCTAAATATATGACTGCTTCTGTCTTGTCACCCTGCCACAGCTCAACCTTTCACTGATGTGAATGGGTACTATATTTACCCAGAAGAGTAATGAAAATTGCCATGACAATGATTGTGGTTGCTTGGGAATGCAAGGAGCTAATTTTGCCTGAATAATATGACACAGAGTCATCTGTCTCCTTCAGTAAAGCAAGAAGGAGTTTATGCAGGCAAGAACAGGTAAATTTTGTGAGGGTATAATTGCAAAATAGAAAAATGTTCCCGTATCACTTCAGACTGGTGACTAATAAATAGCTCTACTTTGCTAATGGCTGAAGTTTGATGCAGTCTCTTGTTGTACTGAAAAACTGGAAACTAGGATAACTGAGTGTCCCTGCCCCCTTGTTTCACTGCCAAAGAGAAAAAAAAAAATCCGATTAAAGAAACCTTTAGCCTGAAAATAACTTTCTACTGTACATCTTTGCCTGGGGCAAATTTTTCATTGGTGAGTAACAGTATTTTCACAATCCACCTTTTATATTTATCTCTCTAATGCTATGTAGTATGCTAAAGTTCATTTAAAGGAGACTACAGCTTTTGGGTTTGGAAATCTGAAGGATCTACCAAAATAAAAACACTTTCTTAGCTAGTGCTTTTCCTTCTCCATCACCATCCTTTGCAAAATGTGTGAAGACCTGTTTAGCAAAATGGCATGAAAGATCCTATTCAAACAAGCTAAAAAAGCAGAAAAAAAAAGTTCCCTGTTTGTTTCAGGAATGTCCAAACAAAGAGAAAATCTAATCCCAGTTATGCACACCCCCCCAGAGGCACAGAGATTTAGAAGAGGATGTCTTGATGGACAAGTGCTTCCTATGCAAACTCTGGAGCACAAAGCCACGCTCCCTCCTCAGCACTTCTTTTTCTGCAGCACAGCAGTTTCAGGCAGCTTGCATCTGTGTCTGAGGCGCTTCTCTGCTTGGTTTCAGCCTGTGAGAGCAATTAGCCTTCAAAGGTGTTGGTCAGACTCAGTGAAGGGTACTGGTGGCTCTAAAACTGCTCACAGGAGTTAGATAAACAGTCTCTTAGGGTTAAGAAGAAATCTCTCTCTCTTAAATTTTTTTTTGGTGTCTTGCACTTTTAGTAAGTGACAGTTTTGCAAATTGCTAGTAAAGAACTTAAATGTCTAATTAAATCTTGAAGATGTACAAGAGTTTGAAGAGCGTGATTGATGCCCACAAAGGTATGGCTGCCTAATGGAGTCGTCCTGACAGCAATCGCGAAAGCCCATTTAACGGCTGATGTCTTGTTGTGATCCATGTTGTCATTTTTTCATTACTGATTAAAATTAAAAATCTGCTTGGCAAATCCATTGTAAAAATTTCCTTCATGAAAATCGACGGGTACAAATTATTTTGTCAATCGCCTGGCAATCAAACTGTGACTGAAGACTGTTTCATGCCCATAGATATTTTATTTTCTTTTTTGCTCATGCCAGTGAGTTTTCATAGCAAAGTTATTTAAGTGTAGGTGGCAGTCTTGGCAATGCTTAATTTAAAAAAAAAAAAAAAAAAAAAGTGGCAACTCTATATTTTAATGAAATGTTTTGTTTATGTTGTTGTCCCATTCCCATTTGAAAGCAAATGGGATTATTCCTCACTCTGAAAGTTGGGCTATACTACTTAATTGTCTAATGCCATGTAATGACAGGTGAACAATAGTAATAAAATCCTTTACTAGGATAAAATCTGTTTTGAGAGTGGAAGTGAAAACTGTCTAAAATATAAAAGAGAACAAAAAGAGGGAAAGAAACAACCAAGCCTTGTGATGCTATGTTCACTATAGATAGAATATATGTATGGCTCCACTTCTTAGTGGGGCTCCGAGCTTGGTGTTCCCATATACGGGTGCAGCAGACCTGGGTGAGCTACCCTGGGGTGAGCTTGGCACCTCACCAGAGCCAGGCTGCAAATCCCCTGCGAGGGGTGAGCTGGGATAGCAAAGTGGGGTGAGGCTGTGAATGATCACACTGATGTACTCCTTGCAGAAACAGTGCTGAGGGCTTGGTAGCACGTAGTTCACTGTCAGGAAAAAGTCATTTAGAGATCCTAATTTCTCTGCAAAATTCAAAAGATGCTTTACTCTGGCTAAAAACAAACGGACAACTCAAGCAGTAAGAAAAACATTATTGTTCTATTAATAAGAGTTTTCTCCCACTTAATTGATATTTCTGCTTCTCATAATTGAGTCTCATCACTGAGTATAAATCAAAGATGATAAAAATAACTCTCCATAGCTGATATGTGTGCTGGTTTCAAGTTTGATCTCTGTTTCTGTTCATGCTTATCTAATCTAATCAATGTATCTTTTTCTGCAGGTTCTTGTATCAGCACTGTGAATTATTATTTCAGAGAACAAGAGAAAAGGAATGTTTTGTTTAAATTGCAGAGCTGTTTCTTTATTGTGATCTTTAAATTAAAATGTTGAAATGTATTGTGTGCTTTATATCTTCTGTCTAAACTCTTCTAAAAAAAGAGTTCATTGTTCACTCTGGATTAGTAAAAATTTTCCAAATCCTTTTTCTTCTTGTTTTAAGTCCATCATGTTTTGAACATGAACATTTTATTAGTAATATTCTCAAGGTTTTGAAATATTTAAAATGAAATAAAGATCTTGCAAGTAACTTTGCAGTAAATACATTTTGCTTATATGAATGGGGATGCAGATTTTGATGTGAAGAGCTTGTCTGCAAAATGTATTTATATGATAGTGCTTTTCAAAAGGACTGTCACATTTTATCCCAGACTAAAGTCATTGAAAATAATTACTGGGAGGAAGCTGGCTGCCCAAACCCCAGTTTTAAAGACTTTTCAATGCTTCTGGGGATATACTTTAGGCAGTTAGCACTTGGTACTACTGTCTTTTTATTGTTGCTTAAATTTAGATGCAGTATCAACATTAGTAAGAACAATAACATTTTTTTCTTGAAATGTTAATTTCCAGAATAGAATAGATGTTTGACCTTTGCTGTAGAGAGTTATAAAAATATATTTTTTTAAAAAGTTGTGCACTGTGCATCTACCCAGGATGACCTAGTAGAGCACAGTGTGCTAGGGAGCCTCGTGCTGTCTAGAGCTCAGCACTGAGCTCCCCTCTGGAGGGGACTTGCAGAGCTGATCACCCTCATCCACATGTGCTCCTTGTTTAACTGTGCAGTTGCCCAGTCTTTTTAGATGGGAGAGGTCAAATTGGGCTATCACATCCTGGTTTGGTAACCTTGCACGCTGAACTGGTATGCTGGGTTGAAATACTGGCAGCACGATGGGACTACTGCTGCTCTCCAAACAATTGCACAGGGCTTTTGCTGCTTCATTGGTTATTGTTTCTGCCACGAGTAATAAGTGAAAACAATGGGATGGAGTAGAATAAGGAAACAAACAAAATAACAATGTGAACACCAAAACAACAACAACAGCAAAAAAAAGCAGGTTTACATGTTTTTAATAATGTTGATGTGACTGAGAGAAAGGCCAAAGAATTTTATCCATGTGGGATATGCCACTCTTTATTTCTGCCTCTGAGGCAAAAGCAAAGCAGAATGCTTAATAGTTTGAGCTTGGTGCAGGGTATCAAGCTCAGTTTATGAAAGGTTATTATTTATTTTTTAGTAGTGTCCCAAATGTGCCAGTTGCTACATAAAAATGCTGGGAAACATGTTTTTCACCCTGAGAATTTGTATGATGTGACCCCTCTTTAAGGCTGTCTGCGGGGTTTAGGCCTGAGGCTTACACACATTCAAAATGTGTACACACTGAGAACTTTCCCACTCTGCCATCATATCATGTCTTCATTATATGGTAAAATCCTGGAATGTACCACCTTTCATCCCATGGACCTTGTTTTTCTGAGGAAAAGAAAGCAGAAGTGTGGGTTTGGAGGCTTGCTGGGAGAATTAGATGACAAAATCCCCATGTGCGCTCTTTGGTCACAGAAGTTGGACATTTTAGGATTTAAGGGCACAAAACTGAATTTTGGGTAGCTAAATCAAAACATATAATTCACAGAATTCTCACCTAACCTCATATCTTTGTTTAATTTACAGTTACCTATATTAAAATTACAGCAGGAACTCCACAAAACTGACATCTTTGAAGAGGAAGTTGTGTCCGAAGAAGAGCAATGAAGCAGCTGAAGGGTCTATAGAAAAGGTCTTATGAGGACTGGCTGAGGTAACTGGGGTTTTTAGGTCTGGAGAAAAGAAAGCTCACAGGAGAGTTTATGACTCTCTACAACTACCTGAAAGAAGGGTGTAGTGAGACGGCAGTTGGTCTCTTCTCTCAGGTAACAAGCAATAGAATAAGAGGAATGGCCTCAAATTGCACCAAGGGAGGTTTAGAATAACTTATTTACTGAAAGGGTTGTCAAAAATTGGAACAGGCTACCCATGGGAGTGGTTGAGTCACAATCCCTGGAGGTATATAAAAGGCATGTAGATGTGGTGCTTAGGCACATCGATTAGTGGTGGACTTAGCAATGTTGGGTTAATGCCTGGACTCAATCTTAAAGGTCTTTTCCAACCAAAATGATTCTATGATTCTATGACTACATGTTTCTTAGTGCCTGATTCATACTCGAGGTGGTAAGGGGTTCTCTGTAGGGCAATATGGGCAAGGCTATAAATGCTGAAATGTTTTATTTTGGTTTGTACTCATCTGTCATATACATAGGTTATTCACTTGCTTAAAACTTTGGGTTTCATTTGGTGCCGAAGCTGTATGTATGTATAAACACACCTGGCAGTGGAATTCATTACAGAGGTTGTCTGCTGTTATTTTTGGTAAAAATAATGGAAGATCCAGTGTCCAGATTCCTCATAAAGTATTACAGTGTCATCTGACTGAAGGGATATTTGGGTTTGTGTTATGATTTTCACGAATTTTATTTTAATGAACACCGTCTTGAGTGGAAGATGTTCAAAGTGAGGCTAGAACCAGTCACCTTTTGTGTTTCTTTGTATATGCTTGGATTCAGTGCATGGACAGATGTGACCCTGTCACAAATATTCATTAACTTAATCTAAAATAATCTTTAATGGCATTGTATTATATCTTTAATCTTTGACCTATCAAGATAATAGTTTGGAGGTTACTTGCTTTTCCTCTAAATGTGAATGACCAAGTTAGGAATCTGGTTTATTTAAAGACTCAGGCAGATGTAGGCTCCTCCTGTGAGTGATGGACAGAAAATAGGTTGTATTCCTCATTTTCCTAAAGTTGCTATATCTAATTCAGCTTCTCCACTTAGTGACCTACACTTATCTGCAATATGTGGTAGCATGAGTTTCACTGTAGGCTGTTCACTGTTGCCGGGGAAAACAGCTTCTTGCTCATGGGGTAGAACCCCTGCTGTCATGTCTTTGCTTCCTGTTACCTGAGGGTGCTGCACTGAGGTGTCAGCAGGTACATCTATCTGTACTGGAACAACATCCGATTGCAGCAAACAGGTACCTTTTGTGTTCAGGAATAAATGTGTGACAGGTGTATGACATAAATACCAAGTATTTCAACAGAAGCCCTAGAGTGTGTAAATAATTGTATGTGATAAATACATTACCATTTATGAAATTAACTATCCTTTATTCTTACGTTAGACATCAGTTCTGTGGTGATCCCATCATTCTAATGTCACTGAGTTGATTATCACACAGAAAGTTCTAAATCACATAATATTTCATATTTAACTGTTTCCAGAAGTTAGTTAAGATCTGTTACGTTTAAATGTTCTTGTACTTCTGGGATCAGAATCTAGATTGAAACCAGTTTAAAAGCAGGAACCTTGTATTTGAATAGGGAATGATTAGGTTATGGGCTGTGAAATATTTTCTCTAGTAATGAAATTCATTCAAAAAGTAACACCATAAAAATGAGATAGATGACACTCATTTTCTTCCTATGGTTGTAGGAATTTCTCTATAATATTAAATATCTCAAAGATAATGAGACAGTTTCTACATAGAGACACAACTAGTACGTAAGCTTGAAACGTGTATTGTTCTGTAAAACTCAACTACATGTAGTCAAGAGATTAACAGTGTTTCCATTACATGCTCCTGTTTTGAGAGGTTAATATCTCAGCCTATAAAAATTTGCTGTGTGCTGAAACTTGGCTCACAAGTTCTCGGCACAAGAGAAACTCGGTTTTAGAGAATATGGTTTAAATCACTTGGATAATTTTTAAGTTAAAAGAAAGAAAAAAAAAAAGGAAAAAAAAGTGAAAAAAAGAAAAGGCAGAAGTTTGTGGTTTCACACTCGGATTTTTTATGATCCTAAAAATGCAAAACTAGCTTTGACTTAGGCAATTTAATTTTTGCATAATGTAAGCTATTGTCTCTCATTAAACAGAGTCTTGCAAACTTCTGCCATTTCAGTTTCCTGACCACTTTTTTTTACCTCCTCTTAGTCTTAACTTTAATTTCTGATTAAAGTGAATGTAAAATGCAAAGTGAAACCAGACTAAAACTATATTGTGCTTTGAGAAAATACTGTGTTTCAAAAATTCTGATCAAGATTTCTTTCAAATTAAACTTGAGATGTCCCAGACTTAACTCATCATTTCTCTCCTGGTGTTAACTTACCCACAATTGTATTAGTGATACTCCAAAAAACTGAGTGAGGAAAGTAAGAGATTTTCTTGATGTGTGTGAAAAACTTATAAGTGACATAGCTGTTTTAGTAGCTGCTCCTCAGTGATAAATGTTCATTTATCTTGTCATTCAGAGTTTCAATTCTGGTTTTAGGTCAAATTCTGCAGTATCTACAACTGTACTACTGAGGCAAAAATGTATGTGGCATGTTTGATAGTCAGGACAAAAACTTTGAATAACTGGGACAGAAAGAAAGCATTGCAATTAATTAGTCATTTTGTTGGTTTGTTTTTTTTTTTTTTTTCATATACACATCTTTGTGCATTTTCTCAATGGGAATATTTAGCACTTTGGTTTATGTACTGCTGCTGGTAAGTGACATGACAGATTGTTGTGGTCTGCAGGGCCAAAAGCTGCTTTTTGAAAAATTAAAATGAGATGAGTTTGAAAGGTAGTGTAGATAGACTTGAACTTGTGTGAAGCCAGCAATATTTGGTGATGGCACCATGGATCTCAGCAGGGTACAGGTCTCCTGCTAAGACAGCAGAAAGCTGACCTGAGTGTCCCTATTCTACTGCAGTCTGAAGCACTAGCATACCTAGTTATGATTCCACCTCCTTTCTCTAGAAATGCACAGCTTTCCCAGTTATACACCATTGTGTGGGTAAATATGTAGATGGAGTATATGATGTCCATGATGCATTAACAAAAGGGACATGAAAAGAATTCTATTAAGTTCCAGCTGAGGCCCAGGAGTCAGACTACACTGGATTTAAATTTTCCTGTGAAACTGAAAATCTGTATCTTGCTAGCAGGTTTACAGTATTAACCTTTAGTCACACTAATTACATGAACTGGAAAATATGAAAAAAACCCAACCCAACCAAACAAAAAACCTACTTTCCCAGAGGACTCTGCAGAATGAATCAAGGTTGTGTGATGAGAAAATGTGTTATCTGTAGAAGCCTTGAGACTCAAACCTGTCCTGCTGGACATGTGTGCTCTTCCTGGCTCATGTCAGCAGTGAAGTGGGAGGCATTCCTCAGCAGTAAGCACTAAGACCAAAAAATCCCTACACCAATCAATAGAAGATGTATTGATGTTGCATGCTGATAGTTCCCAGCCCAGCTGACCTGGAAAGCATCTTTTTTTCCCTTAAGAAAAGTGAAAACAAAGATGTGTTTTGCTGGTGACCCATGTGGAGTGGAAGAGAGAAGCTAGGGCGGCCCATAAGCAATAAGAACACAAAGAGACAAATTTTAAGTGCCAGTGATGGAAATAATTTTACATCAATCTATAACTGCCAAATCTGAATGTACCTCTACAGGGTGGGAAAAAGACATGTTCCTACTCCTGTGCCAAGTTTCATGGGATAATTGCAGGCAGTGGTGGTATTTTCTCTCTGATAAAGCTGACGGAAGGCTTTTAATATGGAATCTGTCAGATCACCTAAGTATACGACTCATTGCTGCTTTATGATACTGTGCTCTAACCCTGACTTATACATTTATATGTATATGTGCATTTCAGATGACATCTTTGTGGGAACTTCTTCAGATGAACGTTACTGTTCATTTTACACCTTTACAATGTATGCTATCACTGAAAATGCTTGAGTAATTTCACACATAAATGGTTGGCACAGAAAGGTTATTGCAACCACAGCCCATCAGTAAATTAGACTTCCTGATTTTCAGTAAATTTTCCCTTTTTATATATTCAGGAATAACTGTTTCCAAGGTTATGTCCATTACACCAATTATTTTTCCATTTCTACTTTAGAATGACGTATTATTCCAAGACAGGCTAGTGAAGAATTGTATTGTAAGTGATATGATAGGATTTAAAAGGGAAGGGAAAGCATAATTTTGGCAAGAGATTTGTGACTTTTTAAAGTATTAAAAAAAAATTTTTAAAAAAGGGATTCTCCATAAAGAAATTGTAACATTCAGTCCCTTGCTGTTTCAAATGATACAGTATTTTTTTATATCCCTTTCTGTCCTAATCTCTTTTGTGATGTTGTTGTGTTGTATTGTATTGTGTTGATAAGAGGCTATCTTGGGGCCAGAAAGGGATAAGATGTTAATAAAATTCTTGTCTGCTGTTACAGAATCAAACAATTTAAGTGTAGTCTGAGGTTTCATGTCAAATTACTGCTGGATTCTCTTTGTATCAATCACTGTGAGAAATACCTTTTAACCCTTTATGAAGGCACAAAAAATAAAATAAGCCAGAAATATTTCAAGAGAAAACAGAAAAATAAGAAATACGACTTAAGTAATAGCAATGAAAGAAAAAATACAGTTTCAGTTTCCAATGTTTATTTTTGTTAGTTGTTGAACTTCTGAGAAATTACACAAGCACAATGGAAGGTCTTAGGCACAAAGGAATTTGGCAAAATTTTACCAAGATCAGCCTGTTTAATAAACTGTGATTACTTGCATCTCTATTTACAATTCTCAGAACTGATACAAAAAGTGAATTTTCTCTGGCCCCACGAACAAAGGCTCAGAGATAGAAAGAAAGGTAGCATGGTGGGAAAGCAAAATTTTAGATTGGAGTGGGTGGAAATAAAGAATGCTTGCATCCCAGATAAGGCTTTATGTTTAGTTAAAGCCTGTGGACATAGTGATGCCATCTGGTTCCAGCTAACCAAGTGAGGCTATTGCAGGTGATTAGCAGTGCCATTGTGAATAATGTGCCCCTAGATAGTAGTATGATTGGCAACATCTGCATTGGTAAAGATAATTTCTTCCAGATGATCTATATCATGGTTTTCTTCAGCAACTGGCAAATAAATATCATGCAGAAAGAAAAAAAAATCTCACATATTAGTTCTTAATTTGAACCAAACAAAATACATTCTGGTGATTTGTGCTGTATACATTTTCTCATTTTTCTAGACTCTCTGAGCTTGTTGTCATGCCAACTTGTGACTTCACCAGGTAGCTCAAGGACCCCTTAGATAAGCTACTTCAATAATAAGTAGGCAAAACTGACCAGTTTCTACTGGCATCCCTCTTTTCTGTGACTTTAAAAAAAAATTAATATAATGGGTGAGCTAGACTGCTGTAACCTTAGACAATTTATATTGTAATTCTCTATGTAATAGTTGTAAAGTTACTCCAAGAGGTAACAGCACTTCAAGGCTCTCTGAATTTATAGCATTGCACAGAGATGGTGAGGTTTGTAAAGAAATGAGACATTCTGAGAAGGAATAGTTATTCAATATGAGCAAATATTACCTGAGGAAAATCACTTAGCTCTTAAAGTTGAAAGGAGTTTTGTTGTATAATAATATGTAACAGAAATACCAACATGCAACTAACCTAAACCCACCATTTTGTATCAGGATTATTTTAAATCTAGAACATATCTTCAGGGTTGTTTGTTCAAATCAAAAAAGACTACTTGAAATTAAAAAGAGAAGAAAAAAATAAAACAAAAAAGATATCAAGGCCAAATCCCAAAAAACTCCTTCACAGAAGTTTCATTAAAACTAGGTGGTACACCTGCATGAGTAAAGTCTACTTTAGAGATGTGTAGCTTTGCAAGAAAGACTTTTAACAATTAAAATTTATTTTTTATTCTACTGTCCTTCTGAAAATCTAATAAGAAAATTATTTTCTATATGCTTATAAAAGAAATACCACTACCATTTATTGTTCTTGTTTGCTTCTTTTACCTTTAAAGTCTACACAATATTAGACGAGGAGCTAGGAGAGAAAGAGTCTGAGAATGCTGTGAATGAGAAAACCGAGTTAAAAATTATTTCTTTATTGAGCAAAAATGTTATCTTGGTCATTCTTCCTTCTTCAACTTCCAAGCTACTCTCTCAGTCACACTTTTCTCCCCTCTACCGAAACACGTCAACAAATGTTTTTTAATTTGTGCCTGTAAAGCCTACAATACCATTTCTGGATAAGAGAATGGGATTATGTAGAATAATTTAACAACAGCATTTTCAGCAAGATACGAAGCTATTCCAGGTTACATGTATATATCTCAGAGGAAGTTCTACCCAAAGAACTATGGTTCTTGTTTGACAAAGCAGTGATTTGACAAAGCTTATGGCAAGTGCCATACAAAGTTTCTGGGTATTGAGGAAATTAAATGGTTTTAAAATAAAAGAAACCCCATGGTATTATGTTCTTTAGCAGTGGATTGCATAATGGTCAAATTTAACGAGTCTAACACTTCTGAAAAAAAAATAGAATACATATAATGTCATAAATAAGCTGGTCTAAATGAAAGGCTTCTGTCCTAACATTTGCCTTTTACATAACTTGTTAGTACAGTAATAGAGTTCTCAGTATATTTCAAACCAAAATTTTAATCTCAAGTGTTTTTAGAAGGGTCTTATTACAGACCTTCTAATTTCCACTGCAGCTAAGCATGTATTAATAAGAAGGGCTAAGGAAACTGCTGGTGTATCCAGTAGTGCTTGACATTTAATAGATGAATTAAAGTTTACAGTCAAATAATTTTTTAACTAATAATATTAGAGATCTCTGCCAAGAGTGTCCCTCTCTCTCCCCCTTTCCTCCCTTCCCTTTCCTTTTCCCTTTTTCCCCCTTTGTCCTCCTTTTAGCTCCTTCATTTCCCTTTTCTCCTTCTCCTTTCCTTTCCTTTCCTTTCCTTTCCTTTCCTTTNAGTAGTAAGAGTCACTTAAAATAAACTGCCCTCAAATCAAAATTTATCCCTGGGGAATTAGTATCCATAATTGCATAACTTGGGCTACATTATGTTCTCATTTACACCCTACTGTATGTCAGTGAGGCTGTGGGAGTAATAACTGGGAACCATGAGCCAATTTTTTCTTTGAGTCATATCAGTGTAAATCTGGAACAATTTACTTGAATTTAATGCACAATTATAATCTACAATTAAGTTATTAATCTTTTACCAATAACTATCTTTTAATTAAAAGTAACTTTGGGAATGTGTCAGAAAAAAAGAATTTTAGGAAAAGAAAATATTTTTGTCAAAATTGGGGAACACTACAATCAACCTTATAAATTTGTGATTATTAAAATTGAACAAGAGAAAGAAAACGTGTTTCATTGTATCCATTTAATATACCTGTATGATGTACATATTTTCAAAGCCATCCTGTTGTCATTTCTTCCCATCTCCTGACCATGTTTTATGACATGTATTTTAACAAAGAGTATAAAGCAATGCAGGGATCTGTGTTACTGCTGAAGTGGTTAATAATAGGATGATTGCCAACCAACTCTGCTGTTCTTTTTTGACTGCTATGTCAGGAGTTTAAGTATCACTGCCAAAGTGTTTCACTTCTCTCTCACAGTTAAGAACATTTGAAATAAAGATTTTTTAAAGTATTTTTTTGGGGGGTGTATTCTTATGTAAATTTTTCTGTCCATTCACTAAACTTATATATATTTCCTTTAAGATACAGGCAATTAAAGGTTTTTCACAGTCTCTCTCTAGCAAGAGATAATGTCCAGAATAATAACTGCACATCAACCATCTTTCATGAAGGTTCTGACTGTGGTGACAGACAGCAAGAACTTTTGTTTGCTTTTATTTGAACGTGTGGGTGGAATAGCTGTTCCTGTCCTTGGCTCAGCTATGTCCTTCACAGATACTTGAATGAGTTAATTATAGATTGTTACCTAATGACATAACTATGCTTTCTGAAGCCCACAGAATGACAATTCCTGATCAAAATACTTCTTATGCTTCTGTTTGCTCATCAGCATGAAAAACACTGTATGTGTATGCATGTATGTGTATTCTGTAACCTTTCT
>VWZY01006947.1:160161-188435 GCA_013399075.1 Chloroceryle aenea
TCCTTTCCTTTCCTTTCCTTTCCTTTCCTTTCCTTTCCTTTCCTTTCTTCTTTACCTCTTATGCAGTTGTTATCTTTTCCTTTGGTTTATAAACAAATATTTGTCCAATATATTGAGTTATTGATTGTTTCTGTGAGGTGTAAGGCAGTATGCAACCATTGGAAAAAAAAACAGAATCAAAATGTAGTTGATTCTCACAAGGAGGATGCAATCAGAAACTAAAGATAACAGAAAACAAGCTGAATAAGGAAGAACATAACATGCATTCATCATTGTGACAATATTGCTTTCTTTTACCACATTTAAAAAATGTTTAAGACTATATCCCAAGTTACATAAACTGCAAAGGTACTCTGATGATGGGGAAGACAACCTGGGGTACATTCTTCAGAGTCCAAGGGTGCTGCCACATACATTTACATTTCAGATTTCATTAGTTAGCATTTGTCTTACAAAATATTTATTACTCCCATGCTGTTATTAGTAACCTTAGAGCATTATGTTCCTCTTCAGTTATTTACAAGTTGGAGTTCAGGAGAAACAAAACCCACCTGCTAGACACTGGTCACATTAATAGTCATAACCACAAAGGGAAAAATGAAATAGCTGATTTTGATATTATAGGAAGCTTCAGTTCATCTAGTAATCATGTTTCAACCCATTTTCCAAGCTCTTAGATTTGGTTAAGTTTCGAACAAGCATTTCTACTCCATTGTTTCCTCTTGTATAGAATGTGTGACTGTCACTAAATTTAAGTATCTGACCTGAATTCTGCACCTCCCTCATCACCCATCCCAGGCTCCCTCTCTGCAGCAGAATCTTCTGCTTTTTCTGACTCAGCTAAGTTCTGGCTATACTTTCCATAGATGTGAAGTCTTCACTGTGATGATAATAAAATCCTAAGGACTCCCGTTCTTGTATAAGTTATCAGTTAGATTAGTCCCTTCTTTTTCACTGGCTGCTCATATGGGAGGTAGACCAGGGTTATTCTGAAGCTATATCTAAAGCAGGACAGAATTTGTCCGGTTTCTAGATGGCAAATGCCCACCCCTGTATATGTAACCAGATCTAGGAATATTTACAGCTCACATCCTGCTTAAAGCTTACTTGCTTTTTGCCAGTCTTAAATGTACAGGTTTGGGCTTGTCTTCAGCAAAAGAGTGGATTTTATTGTTACAGTTAGACACAAAACATTCCCTTCTCTAGTTCAGGATCATATACATTTCAAGTTCTTCCAAACTCAACAGAAATACTCAACTGTATTTACCTCTGAAATTACTTTTTTTAGTATATTCAGAAACAGATACTCCTAAATGATAGATCAGAATCATAGATAAAAGCTATCACATGGTCTGCTCCAGTTTTCAAACTAATGATGTTTCTTTCATTCTTTCAGCTTCAGCTTGTAAGTGCAATCTAGCATCTGTTTATTTTTCTGGGATAAAAGGGGCATGTGATGCTGTTGGGGAGAAGTTTTCCAGTAGCTTTCCAAGTTGTACTGGAATCACCTTCCTCCTTTTTTTTTCTTTTTTCTTTTTTTCCCCACTCTGTCTTCTTGTAAAGGAAGAAAACAAAAATAATTTAAAAATGAAAAAAACCCCAACTAATTGGAATTTTCTTTTACTTGCTTCTAGATGTTTATGGCACTATGTACATTTTTAATTGGAAAATATTTACCTGAAATGGTAACAGAGTACAGTAGACAATAATTTGTTTTGAGGCGGTTTTGAAATATTAAAAGCCATCTTTACTGTTACTGGGTTTTGCCCAGATTTATCCATCAGCCTTTCAGTTGAAAGGTCTTTGAACTTGTTAAGAAAACAATGTAGTTCCAGGTTGTTCCAGTTAGAAACAAAAGCCCTAGGCTAGTGTGCTGTTTTAGTCTTTGTTCTGATATAGTGATTCTTGATGAACAGAAAAACCTATAGAATACCATTGTGGAAACTCTGAAATTGTAGCAATTAAGCAGACTAAATTTATCCGGTGGACTTTATTACTTATTTCCAAATTCTTTTCTTACTAACTGTCTTTCTCAAGATTGTGTTTTAGTGTCCTAGAGAAAGGCTCATATTACTGATGTGATAATAATGTAAACATTGTGATTACAAAGTACTGCATTTGTGGGTTTTCTTAGCTTGGGAAGTCTCGGTCAAGGAGGATGTTTTCTTAAATATTTTTAAAATTAATTTAGCCATTATCAAGAAATCTATACGAATGCAGTAACCACGGAAGTTTAACATTTTATGATAATGTTTTCCATTTGTGTAGCTAAATAAGTCACAAAATAGGTTCCAATACAGTGCTGTCTATTCCACAGCTACAAGGGTTCTTTCAAAAATCATTCACAAAATGCCAGATGGCAAAAATACATGAAGAAATATTTCTGGTCTATGAGTATAAATATTATCATACAATTACACTAGTACATTTGTATAAATCATAAGGTACTGTTCAGTTCAAAATACTGTTTTATTGGAAAGGAATACAATCTTGGTATTCAGTTTTCTTTCAAAAAATCTGAAAGGATGTAAAAACACAATGTAAAGAACTTAGGAATGTATTGAGTTATTTTTTTATTTTCCTTGTGTGCATACTGTTGTATGTTTATAATATTATACGGTAGAGTACATGTGTACATGTCCTACCTCTATACATAGAACCATAGAAATGTCTGGGTTGGAAGGGACCTCTAGAGGTCATCTAGTCCACCCCCCCCCTGCTGAGAGCAGGGACATCCTCAACTAGAGCAGGTTGCTCAGAGCTTTGTCAAGCCCCAAACACATACACACACACATACAGACATGTATGCATCACACAACAAGAACAGTGAGGTATGTTAATGGAGAGAATGGTAATCCATTCTGATTCCTAGGACTATATGAACAATACAAAATTTCAGGTTCTAAATTTCTAAATTTCACTGAACTTTCTCCACAAGACAATATGTTCAAACATGTTTGTATGCTTGCTCAAACACTTTGCGACATGACTTGATCGTTAATAAAAGAAAGAAATATTTAACAATTATGGTTATAAGCTTGATGAAATCAGAGATGGAAAAGAAGCCTTTCATATATCATAGCTCTCCATTTTCCACTGTATGTATTTTCTTTGCACACTTGTATTTTAAAAGTTCTAAGAACTATGCCTTTCCTCTCTAGTTTATATGTGGACATACTTTTGACACACACATGCAATACTCTGCCTTAATGGTTTTAGGTATAACCTTTTCCTTAGTATTTTTTTCCTCTGACATATGATGGTCTGGCTGAGATCTGTTTGGGAGTTAAGGATGCTACATTATGTGTACTGAAGGCAAGAAGAGGGGAGAAACTCTCCTGGCATGAATTTTAAAGAGTTGTTTAGAAAGGGTTAAAATGTTTTGAACTAGCCATATGTTGCACTCAAGTGATTAGGTGTAACTCCCAATTAAAGATCAATAAGGCCTTTAAAGTGATTTATAAAAATGGATTAGTAAGAAATGTCCATTTAGAAACTACTGTGAGTAAAATCACTATACTCTTTGTCATATTGATCGGGCCTTTATGTCTAAACATGCATTAACTGGAGCAGACAATAAAAATTAATCCTCTTCTTTCGTAAAATGGAAGGTCATTTTCCCAACTGTCCCTAGGGGGAATGATGTCATTAAACATGCTACTAAGATATTTTATTAAATCTGACTAGGCTGTTTGCATAAAAGTAAATTAGATCAGTCAATATTGGAAAGAAAGGAATTTTAAGGAGCAGTAACTAGAGGTATTTATTGTAAGTGTATTATACAACAGATGCATAATTGAATTCAAAGCAACTCCATTAAAGTAAAGTTAAGGGCCTTGCTTAAAATGACAAAAGGCAAGATTTTCAGAGCCCTAAGCATGCCCTGCTCTACCTAAGCATTTCAAGAGTCTCCAAGCATCAGGGGGGTTGATTTACCATATGTGCTGATATTGTCTGCTCTCTCTCATCCAGAATAATGATATTTATAAATAAAACCACTGAGCAAAGAAATGAAAGTGTAACTAGCACCAACATGGCCAAGACGGTACCCTCAGTAAAACACCTACAATTTAGGTTCCAGCACTCATAAGAAGCATCTTTCAACACCAAAAGAAAAATGAAAAATAGGAGAATTCATTTAAGATTATGTTCTGTTGAAGGTGTGTGGCCTTCAAACTGCTGCTGCCCACAGGAACCATTTGCCCAGTCCCTGGTGGAAGCAGAGGAGAGTATTTACACCTAAGTATAGCATCTCTGCTGTGGCACCTGTGCAACCACTTCTGTCTGAACACACCTGACGGCCTCTCCTGGGCCACCTATTATATAAGAAACAATTTTTTTGAAGGTTAAAGTCAGAATTTTGAGTTGCATTTTTGTCTGTCCTTGTGTGGCATAGACCTTAGCTACCTCTGCATAGATGACCTCCTTCCCATGCCCTCTGTTCTGAGGCCTACGATTGACCTCCTCTTCTCTACTAAAAATTCAGCAGCGGTTAAGTTGCTGAGGCCACTGCATATTCCACTGACCACACAGGACTGCATTATCTCTGCAATCTTTTGTCAGCTATACACATGAATTTGTTGTCTCTTATATCTCTAAGTGAGATTGCAGATAATTTGACATACAGGACATCTTTTTGTTAGCACTTTTGCAGAGTGGAGTTCTTGTCTGTGTCCAGAGGACCGGGCTCCAAAGTTAATTCTGATGCTATGCACCCTAATGGTGCTCTTATTATTACAGAATGCTCTTAGTATACCACCACTGAACATTTCCTATGTTTTGCCAAAGCTATTGCAGATAAATTAAAGATATATTTTCTCTTTTTTTACCCCTGAACGTTCTAAATTATATCAGGGCAGTAGATGAATATCAAGTTTGAATAATTCACCAGAGTGACAGATAAGAGACAATCTTGTGATTGTGAAACCCAGACTTCACATTTGGTTGAGTCATAGAGACCTCATGCCACTTTGGGTCAGACATAAGCCCTGAGGTGCCCTGTGGTGGCAGCTGTGTAACTGCTTTAGAAGAAAATTGGTTGAGGGGTGTAATCTGTAACCAGCCAAAAGGAGAAAGGAGAGGGGATGGATGCCATAGGTATGGGAAGGCTGATGATTGTCATGGGACTTTGAAACATGACTGAAAAATATAGTGATGATGCTTCTGTCTCTGCCTACTAAAATATGAAGTTTCCCATTTCTGCATTTTGCCCAAAGAATAAAAGACTGAGTAACTCCTGATTTTGGGAGATGATTGGCAGAGAAAAAAATGACCAGTTAGAAATACCATTTTCACTATTTAAAATTTCCTCCCTGATATCCTTGAAATAAAATTATTATCATAATCTTTGGATGTTATTGATTAAAAAGAAAAAAATAATAACTCCAATATATACCAGTTTGCTAAACTGTTGTTTGAACATATGCAGACTTTCTGCTGATATTTACAACTGCTTCATGGCCTAAATCTCTGAAATTCAGAGTTGACAAATGCATTAAACAATATGACAATAAAAGTTTGTCATGAAGAAAAATTACAAGGTATCATAATTTATTTTCTAGGTAAATAAGTTCAGGCCATGTCCCTCTGCAAGGAAAATGTTTAATCCAGTCTCATACATGGTATACAGTAAGCGATATGTACGGAGTCAGCTCTGCAGAGAATACAGATAGTGAGTGTCCAATCTGAACACGCTAATCCAACCTAAAGCTGTTTTATTTTTTTTACTTCCACCAAAGCTTCAATATGCATCTGATCTCAGGATATTGGATTCTTCTTTGAGGAAAGAAATAAATGACTTATCTGGGGAATAAACCCAGTCTTCTCTCACTGTATTGCACACCATATATATTGTGCTAAAATAAGGTTCACCGATTCTAATGTAAATCTCTAAAGCTGAACCATAATATTATGAGTTTCTGCATTTTATGTGGTAGGTAAGTAGGCTGTAACTTTGAAAAAAAATTGTGAGAGAGATTAGTGATTGTACATAAGGAGAAAGGGAACAGGCTCAAATACCTTAGGTGTCTGAAACTCCTTGACAGACTAGGAAAAACTGTTCAAACACATTTGTTGTTGTTTAAAACTGAGATGCATTTTGCAATATGACTGCTTGCCCCCATCTACCCTTTTTACATGCACATTTTATGACATCAAGATTTTGTTTATATGGGCAATTCATGCCAGTGTAAAACATCTTGCATCACTATTCAAAGATCTGCCTGCATCTTTTAGACCCCATCCTTTATACGGATGTAATTGTCAACATTTCTGGTGAATTTTCATTCTTGCAGCAACAGGAACTAATTTAATTTCCAAAGAGGTTATACTATAGCACATAGGTGTCTGACATGATGCTTTCCCACATGGCTTTCCTGTTAACCCCAAATGTCCAATCTGTTTATTGAAATACTTTTTTTCTAGCTCCAAGCTGAGGTAACTAGAGGATAGCTCTCTGTGCTAGCATACACAGGTTCAGCTTCTTTGCATGTCCAGAGAGTCTATCAAAGTTATCTCACAAGCTTGTCCACTATGCAGCACACTTCTTCAGTGTCCAAAATAGGCCATGGAATGCATTTGTCCCTGGTATACTTCAACTTATCAACAGCACTGACTATAGGAATGACTGGGAGAGTGACTGCACATGATCAAGGTTCAACAATGGCTCATAAAGAACAAAAAGGAGAAAGGTGGAGCTTTCATATCGATGTGACTATTTTGCATTGTTACAGCAATTCTGACAGATTTCAGGCTGGGGAGACTATCATAGACTTGATGCCAATGGGCATGAAGATTCCAGTAAATGAACAGATTTTTTTTCTTTTTTCAGGAAGATGTGTTCATCAGGCAAGAAGCTGTTTCATGTTTAACAATCCAGCTGAGGCGCTGTAGATTGATCAAGTCACTCAGGCTGCCATTTTGACTGCCACCAATCTTTTGGTTTCTGGAAATGGTCAAGATGCCAAGAACATGGTAAAAAAAGACTGGTAAGCATTATAGCACTTAACAGTAGTACTGTGCTCTGTATACAGACTGAAAATTTATTATCAATGATCGATATGAACATATTGCTTTAAAGTGAGATAGTGTAATTTCCAAACACCACTATTTCTCTTTCTAAATCATAGCTTCTCTTGGGATCCTGAGAATGAGCACTTAAAACTGGTAACTGTGCCCACTGTAGAAGGAGCTGCCCCCACTGCCTCTAGCTACTCATCACTAATGCCTTCCCCCATCTTTCTTATCAAGCCATGTCCCAGATTCTGGGTCAGAACAGCTCTAGAAAATGTTATACTTCCTATCTGTTCTCTGCTGGCCTCATTTCCTTCTCTATGTCACCTGGGCGAGGTTTAAGACAGCATACTACATCATATGGCTGTTGAGAGCCATCATTCTGTAGCTGCATTGTAAAGTACCTATCATGCTTTGATCATCCAGGAAATTAAGCCAATTAATCAGCGTATAATTATTATCAGCACAAATCTTTAGAAGAGTTTGTTTTTAAATAAAAATCATAGCAAGGCACTTTTTTCAATAAAAAAGTAGCAAGGGTTTTTTATACACAAATGTAAGAAAACCACATCATAAGTAGAATTTCAACTTTTTTTATAGCTAGTAAAAATACTTTACAGCAGCTTCCAAGAAAGATAGACAACATATCATGCAGCACTAATAATTCAGAATAGCATCAATGTCACCAAAAAATTAGAAAATATCTGCATCTGTATTAAGTGACATCTGAAACACAGAAAGAAGGGTTAAACACTTGCATAGTGAACCTACTTTCTCCTTCACGCTTTAACTAATGAAACTTGTTTGAATAACAAGAAGTTACCCAGTACAGGCTTTCTAGGGTTATGTGGATGTAAGCCTACCTGGTCTACCAGGGAGATTAGGGAAACAGACAGGGAGACAAATAGGCAGTTGATGGTGTTAATGGATGGAAGACATTATTCTCAGAAAATATTCTCTGCCAGACTAGGCATCCTTCTTCTGTCTCTTTCCCCTTAGGCACACTGTTGCATATCCTGATTTTAGGGAACTTGTCATATAAAGAACAATTTTGGTTTGTTCTGCTATCATACTTTCCTGGCCTGGCAGGGAAAACAAGTGGCAGCTCCATTTCTTTTATCCCTCTATCTATATCAGATAGTGTGATTGAGGCCAATCACATCATTCCCTTAAAATTCCTGACCAACCAGCAAAACCTAATACATGGTTTAGAACCCTTTTTTATCTTTTCTCAAGTGAGACCAAAATTCCAAATCTTGTGAATTGAAACCTTACTTGCCCCTTAATTTAAAAACCTGTACAATGATTGCTTGCTCTGCCTGTGCATTTAGTAGGCTACAGATTTTAAATGTTTTTTTTTTAATTTTCATTAGAAGTGTTCTTGCCTAGTTAATATCGTGGTGCAGAGGGTGACTTAATTCATAATGAATTCTCTGTATTTTAAAGCAAACCCAAAAACTTTAGAAGAGGCAAGCACTGTGGCATAATAAGAGAGGAATTATGCTGTTGACAAAATTTGCTGTACAGATACAGAGCAATCGTGTTTCTGTGTGTGTCCCAGTGTGCAAGAAGTGCAGAATCCCACACTATATAAGGACATGAATTAATAGTAATGAGTGCAGGATACCTGCCCACAGTGCTGAATGCATGCATTGGGCAGCAATTCTTTTGTGATAGCAGGGATTCATAAGGATGTTATCTTTACTTAAATACAGGTATCTGTTTGTAGGAACCATTTAATGATTTCCTTGAAATGCAGAGATAAACCCCACATAAAAGTAGATAAAAAATGGTTATACAGCTCAATATACTACTTACCAATGTGGTTAATATATTTATAGACCAACTTCTATTAGGGTTGTCATGGTTTGTCTAAAGGAACACTATCTATCAATTCCTGTTTGTCTGATTCTCCTGAGCCTTTACCAAATACCAATATATATTGCCTAGAGTTTACAATTCTCATTAAAAATGAGAGAACTTATACTTACAGAAAAAAAAAATATTGAGATCCCTGTTTGGGTCTGATTTGGCAGTAGGGAAGATCCAAGTAATGTATCATGTGCTAGTAAAATCATGTGCTGTTTCTCCAGACAAGGATCTACTAGAGAGAGTCCAATGGAGATCTATGAGGATGATTAAGGGACTTGAGCAACTCCCCTGTGAAGAAAGACTGGGACAACTAGGGCTATTTAGTCTTGAGAGGAGAAGACTGAGAGGGTATTTTATTAATATCTATAAATATCTGAGGAGTAGGTGTCAAATGGAATGAGACAATCTCTTTTCTGTAGTGCCCAGTAATAGGACAAGGACTAATGGGTATAAACTTGAGCATAGAAGGTTCCACCTCAACATGAGGAAAAACTTTACTGTGAGAGTAACAGAGCACTGGAACAGGCTTCCCAGATTGTGGAGTCTCCTCTGGAGACTTTCAAAACCCACCGGGATGTGTTCTTGTGTGGCATGCCCTAGGTGATCCTGCTTTGGCAGGTGGGTGGGACTCTAGAGGTCCCTTCCAACCCCTACTGTTCTATGATTCTATGATAAGCTGAGGATAAATTAGATTTTCTGCCAGGGGAGGATAAAAGGTCAAAGCATGATGTGTTGAAAGTGAATAGGTGTGTGCATACAGGGTACTCCAGGTTAGAAATATTGTACAGAATATTGCCTAAAAGCTCCTAGGCAATTCTCAGAAAATCTTTGGCCCTAGCTGTTCTTGTGATCTTATTTGCCTAGTCTGAAAGTATCTGAGTAAGATTAAGGAATTTATCACATTAAGCATTACTATCCAAACACCTTTATCCCTTGCTCTGCATAATAGGCTGACAAAATAAATTTTATAAAGATATCTTATAGAAGTTTCCATCATCCTTCATTTCTTCTATATCTTTTTACTCTTGACATGCTTATTCCTCTCTAGACCAATACACCACTGCTTCTGTGCCAGGCCCTTTTGTGACATTCAGTGGCATGATAATGCCCTCTACACACCTCTTCTAATTTGCCCTTTAGTCTTTCCTCAAGCAAGGCTCCACTGAGACCCAGAATTAGGAAAATCCAAGGAAAGATCCTCCCTGGAGTGTATTTTTCATGTGTAAAATTTTATTATTTGCATTTTCTTGGCTGAAAGCATGTTTCAGATGCTAGTACTTATGTTATTGGACTGGTGAGGACTGCATTCAGTTGAAAAGCTTCAGGAATGTAGTCATGGCAATCATGATAGTGTAACTGGAAATAAGTGGTGTTTATAAGTGCACTGTTTCTTTTACATTAGACTTTTTTGGCGTATATTGGTAATGATGGTCAGCTTTCCCTGACAGTTGTCTTGAATTAATTCTTCTCTTAACTCAGGGATTTAACTCTCCCCTTTCTCTGAATCAAATTATCCCAGCCCCAAGCTACTAATATTGCATCCAATATCTGCACTTTCTTATCGACATAAGATATGGAATAGCCTGGGATATTGTGTGTTCAATTCCTGTAACTCCAACTCATAGCAGCCTAGTTCAGAAGGGTCCAAATGTCAATGACTCCTCACACTTTGGTCACTCAAGTGCTTGTCAATATCCCATAAAAAAATTAACACCCTTAATAAAGGTAACTTTCACAACTATAATTTGTTACAGGGAGCAAGTGGGATAAGCCTTTAACAATGCTGGTATCTGTGTGTCTGCATGGCCTGGATTCTGCTATACGAGTGTGTGATCCTACATAACTATCAATTAAGTATCTCAACATTCAGCATCTAACAGACACATGGCAATGACCAGAAACACTTAAATTTGTGATTTATAATATAGTGTAGATGCAGTACAACTTACCTTGATGTACCATGACATTATCTAATCCAAGAATTCACATAATGAGCTTTAATTCTTATCCTTGGGTTTTGTAACTCTTCTAGTTACAAAATCCTCTTCATAAATGAATCAATGTTAAACTGAAACAATATCATTTTAGTCTGGAAGACTGTTGTAGAGCTTTATCTATCTGGAAATTTAGAAATTTACCTAATTCTTACCTAAATCTATTCATGTTTGATTTTGATCTTTAGATCTCATGCTGATATTTTACCTTAATTAATTCACCCACCATAGAGATTCACAGGATCTCATGATCTCTTATCATACTTGCTGTTCCTGTGCAGCCAACTCCTTCGGTACTGGCCTGCCACATTTAAAAGACAGCCATTGAAGGTGTTTTATGAATGTCACTGGTGAATTTGCTGATAGATCAGAGATTTCACAAGGACAAGCGGTTCCCTGGGAAGAGGTGTGTAAGGGTGCCTCAGGCTGTCTGGAAGCTCTTCTGACTGTTTTTTGAGGAATTTAGCTATGAGGACCAGGAGAGAGAAAGGTTAAAGAAGCAGTAGGACACATTTCCCATGGTCCACATTCCACCTTCCCTATTGTGATAACATGAGTAAAGGGGAGATGGTGGAGGGAGATTGTGGCATTGACAATTATTTCTACTGGGGTGCAGCAAGCATCTTTGCAGTCATGTGGCACATCAGCTGCATGTGTAGACATCATTAGATATTTAGTCTGCTATTCCCAGACTGTTTTGTATTGTAAAATAAATTTTCAGAATCACTTTGTTTTGGAGTAAGTTTTTGTGATTGGGGCTAGACAGAATGTGGGCATGAGTAGATAAAATCTATTTGCATTGTAGAAAAATCCAGGGGGTTCCCTGACTTTTGCTATGAGATTAGATTTACTTTAGGAGTGCTTTACCTTGGCTTCAAAAAGAAGACACTAACAGCCATAACCTGTCTTCTTAGTAGGCTTTCATTTCACTCCATATATCCTGCCAGTGGTAGTCATTGTACCACTTTTGTTTTGTGGAGATTCCCTGTAAGAAGGTTATTATCAGGTGCCCTCCATCAGTCTCTTTCTGAAGCTGATATGACTGAAAGGCTTGAAATATAATTAAAAATCAATCAGCAGACAAGGTTTAAAGCCACATCTATATGGGTCACCAGGTTCTCTGAGTTCCTGTCCCAGGCAGTGAAACAGAAACTCTGAGAATCAGGTCTCCCACTTCTTGTATGTAGTGTTAATAATTTTTAAATACCATATACACATCATGTGTATATGATATATCGCACTTTGTATGATTATTTTTTTAAAAAACTGAAAAGAAAAAGACACCATTTTGAATACATTTTTAGAAGAACCTGTTCCTCTCTGAGCTACTGCATGTCTGTCCCTTTTTGTTTGCAAATCCACGCACCCAGAGTGTAAATGCAAGTCTCGCATGAGGTGAAGAAGTTATGGCATGGAGTTGTGAGAATATGGCCTTTATCTGCATTCTGGGAATGGTTTTGTTCTGCACTCTCTGCTATGTGATGAGGAAGGACTAAAAAGCCTGGACACTCAGACAAAAAGAGGGCCATTTAGCCTTTTCATTGAAGTCTAGGATCCTTGCTGAGGGATTATTTTACTCAGGCCTGTGTTTTGGCTAAGGGGGTCTGGTTTTTACTCAAAGCCAGGCAGCAGATGTCAGGCCTCAGAATTACTCACAAAATGATGACCTTGCTGGGTCAAGGTCTATACAACTTGCTTTGCCTCAAGCTGTGTCAAACACAAGCGTTAGAAAGACTTTCCTCAGGCAGGCCTGTCTGGGCGACCAGCTATCCCCAATTTTCCCTGTAGATTCAATTCCTTGTGAAATTCTACAGCTCTGAGAAAAAAACTCCTGACAGTTAACTTGGCTTTTTCTTTTTAAGTAAGTAATGAATAAGGCAGTGAAGGTTTTTTAGGGGGTAGAGGTCTAATGCATTATTATGCTGTTATGTAATAACAATTTATATTGTCAGGAAAGTTTGTTTGGGGTTTTCATGTGTGACTAAAATATGTTACTAGAGGTAAAGTCAAATATAGAGATGATATGCCTGAATGTGAGAAAGATGGCCGTGTATGAAATGCAATCTGTGGCAAATTCATATTGTGTATTGGATGTAAATATCTTCACTGTGATGGTCTTTAGAGGGGGAAGAACATCTACTGTGATTAAGAACAGCAAATTATATTTGCTATAGTTATTGTCTTATTGGGAAATATTCACAGTCAAGGGTTTAAAAATGTAATAAAAAGTGGATCAATATGTGTTTGAGGATTTAATCAATTGCATATTAACAGTACTAGTCCTTCTGACCTCTTTCCTTTGTGCTATTCCCTTGATCAGAGCAAAAATGATCTAATAAATTACAGGTTTATTCATCCATGTACCGAATTCTCTTTCATATTTCTTTTTTCTTGCATACAGACTTGAAAAACAATGTGTGATTCCTGAACATGGTTCAGATTCTTATAAAGATGAACACTGCATTTCTTATAAGCAAATATCTGTAGAACAAAAATCAGAGAATTTAATTATATCATAAGAACCTATTTAACACTTCAGTTTATACCAGTACAGCTTAATGGATCAATGACAGTTAACAGTTTTCACATTGAATTTACTCTTTTTACACATTCAGAATTTCTGCAAATGGATCACAAAGCTTTGGAAAAGTTTTGTTTTCTTTTTCCTTTTGTGCATTTCTGCATAAAGGTCACTGTAAGCGTTATTCATTGGAAATTGCAAATCTGATCCACCTTCTGTGGTGACCTGCATGTGTCCCTTGCTCTTTGTTCGGTATCCCAAGTGGATCATCAGGATGATGTTCCTGAAAATAATATGTTTTGTGATATAGGAAAGCACAGAATGGATATTTTGGGACTTCATCAAACTGAGGAAGAACAAATACAAAAAATATTTCTGTTGTCTTTGTTATTCCTTCCTGAAGAAATCAGGCACAACTCACTTTATGTGATTGAAATTGTACTTCCTGGTGAGGCATCTGCAACGATCTGATTTCTTCTATAGACAAGAGCACAGAGGCAGATAGAGACTGAACATAGCACCTTTTGTTTTCAAATAGTTCATATTTTGTGAGGAATAATTAGCTGAATAATTAGCTTCATGTAAAACTATTCTATGTATAGTTATAATAGCAATGACTCGGTGAATTGGGCCTAATATATCTGTTCATTTTTGGACAGGTCACCTAAAAATTAATGAACTTTTACTTAGGAGTATTCTGAGTTGCATGGGTGCAAGGAATACTGCCCATTAATAAAATCAGTAAGATTTTTTCCACTGCCTTTGTGGAACCAGAACTTCTTACTATTTATGTTGTTATATACACATTCTTTTCAGTAAGGAGTAAAACTTTTCTGGACAGTTATCACAGAATCACAGAACATTAGGGATTGGAAGGGACCTCGAAAGAGAATCTAGTCCAATCCCACTGCTGGAGCAGGAACACCTAGATCAGGTCAGACAGGAATGACTCCAAGTGGGTTTTGAATGCCTCCAGAGAAGGAGACCCCACACCCTCTCTGGGTAGCCTGTTCCAGAGCTCTGTTACCCTCACCATGAAGGAGGTTTTTTTCATGGTTTTTTTTCATGGAACCTCCTATGTTCCTGCTTGCCCCTGTTGCTCCTTGTCCTTGGTTGAGACCAAGAAAAGCCTGGCTCCATCCTCCTGACACTCACCCTTTACATATTTACAAACATTAATGAGGTCACCCCTCTGTCTCCTCTTCTCCAGCCTAAAGAGACCCAGATCCCTCAGCCTTTCCTCATAAAGAAAGTTAACTTGGTATAACACTCAAAATAACAAAAATACTTTTTCTCAATTTATTTGAATGTGTATATGAAAATGTATAGAAAGCCACATTTATTTATAACTCCTAACTCCAGCATTTTTGAAATGTGTCATCTATGTTGGGCCTCTATGCTTTAAGGTATAGTATTTTTCAGGAAACGCAATGCTGAATTCTCTGCAGTGTTTGCAAAAGACTTAGTTGTTCTAATACACACTTGCCTGTTTCTTCATTTACTTGTAAACACTGTTAAAACCTGAAGCAACTTCATGTTTTCACCTAGTACCACATCTATTATAGAGCAAAGAGAGTTGAGAAGGGAAACCTTTGCTTAAGAAAATGTTTTCTTCTTGAAAAAGATTTCTGTATGTATAGCATGAACTTTTGGTATTCCTGCATGTCCTGTGTAATAACATTTTCTGCTTTTGTGGTTAAAGGGCAACTATCCCCAAGCTTAAGGGGTACTGAATCAGTTCCTGGACAGGGTTATTGATGTGCTGTTCCCTTTACCCCAAGACTTTATTTATAGCTATTAAAAAGGGAAAAAAGAGCTTGCAAAGATAATCAGGAAAAGGTAACATATCTTAAAAAAAATATTTATTTTTATCCCTCATTGTCTCTGAAGATGGCTATCATAAAATAAGATAAATATATAAGTAAAATAAAAATTAAAACCTGATAAAACAAAGAAGATATTTATACTAAAGCAAAATGTTATTCCTCTCAATATCAGCCAGTCTGAATCATGACAAGAGATATTTGAAAGATCTAGAGCTGTATGATTTTCTAGATAGATTCTGGAAACTAGCAATTTCTAGTACTAGACCTACCCAGTTTTTGTTCATATTTAAATCTTGGATTTATTTTCAGTACTACTGTCAAGTAGTTCTGAGAAAGACCTATCAAATTTTATTCCTTTCACATGTCACTGTATACGTTTTGAAGGTGTACTGTATAAAAATTAAGGAAATATTCCTATACTTTCTATTCACATGTTTTGTTGGTGGATCTATTCCAAAGAAAGTGTCAGCTAAATAAGAATGTTAAAGCAAATATCAACCCATTTACTTCAGGTTATAAGAGACGCTTCTCTTTTTTTTTTTTTCCTCCCCCCCCACTGAGTTTATTGAATAGACAGGAAAATAATGTATACCTTTATTTATTCTGACATTTCTTGACAGTTTGCAGTGCAAATCCTAATCTATATTAGAAGTAATCACCTCTCTAACTATCATGAAAGTTTTTAGCTGAAGGTCAGGCTCATATGTGTATACTCTATTTTAATATCATCTGGTTCAACAAACAACTCTATTGATTTCATGAAGATGGTTCCATTAGAGAAAGCAGAACTTCACTGCAGTGAGCTGAGGAAAGGTAAAAATATGTTCTCTTTAAAAGCACAACAGAGAGGCAAGATGAAAAGCAGTATGGAGCCCTATAACTGTGAGAATAGCATGACACTATTTGCCTTGAGTTAAATGAGTGCTAGACTTGTCCATTCCTGGGGAATATTACAAATACATTTTGGTACTAGGGTAATATGAAATGCTCAGCTTGAAAATAGATATTCTTCACTCACAGACACTGAAGAGGTAATCTTAGGGTTTTTTTTCAGATGAGTAGGAGCATTGCCATTTGAAATTAAATGAGACTTCTGAGCACTGAAATATTAATATTTCCTTGATGCACAGATACAAGCAAAACTGTCTTACACGAGTAAAAACTATCACCAAGTTTTTTAATTGCATCTTCCTTCAGTCAGAATTTGGTGCCTCAGAGCAAATTCAACCTTAAATCTTCTATATAATATCGCAAAAGTTTTAGTAGAAGCAACCTGGCCTTTTTTGGTAGCATTTGAGAGATCAGCATTGCATCAACCCAGAACATATTTAGTTTCATGTCATGCTTTAAAAGCACTTGGTAAATGGTAGTTCCTAGATCCAGAATGATTACACATATTCTGGGTGCTTAGTGATATGCAACATATAGAAAGACACAGCATACAATTATAAAGATATCATTCATGTAGGGACGTGCCTGATTATATAACAGAAGTTGTGGTTTTACATCTACTAGCCTCAGAAAGTGTAATATCCAACAGATTGATTTGGTGTAATTCCTGATAGTCTCTTCTTTAAATAAGGCTATCCTTGCTTAGCCAGTTTTTCAGTTGATTGGCAGACTCAGAAATACCTGACAGTTCTGAACTGTCTTTGAGTCCAAGTCCCAGTTTTCTCTATATGCATCCATACTGTTCTCTTAATTTCCCATTGAACAGCACAGTGAATGTTCACATGAAGGCTAATGTCCAACTCAAGAAAAAAGGTGACAATTTTCCAACTTCCCTTTCTGCTTGTTTTCAGGTCCTGTAGAATATGTCATGCATGAACAGTGCTCCCTGTCAACTGGGACCTTATGGAGAAACAGGGCCCAGAATAGAAATGTCTTAAGTTCCAGTCCTTCTAAAAAGGCAATTTTCCCTTGTGGTAGGTCAAATTGTACCTCAGTTACACCCATTGAAGCCCTGGGAGCTAAGAGATGAATTTGGCCCTGTATCTGCATTTGTGTCTTCCTTCAAAAGACAGCAGCACTGTGAGTCATCTAAGGGTGACAAAATTTGCTGCTACAGGAATGCACATTTCCACACAGGAGTAGATAAAAATGAAAACAAATTAAAAAAAATCAATTAGATTAACAGAAACAAGTGAGTGCTTGCCCAGCCATTCCTGAGCAACAATTTATTCCTAGGGTTGTGCGAGAGACTCAAGCCAGCGGTCAGCAAGCTGATAAATCTGTCAGCTTTGCTGGGTGGCTGTCAGTCAAACCAGGTGCCTGCTGTGTGTTGTGGCGCTCCTTGTATTAACACCCTGCTGAGATAATTCTTTTTTATCCTTTTTTTTTTGCCACCAAGAGGGTCTGCCACCACACTGCTGTTTTTCATCTTGTTAATTGAGTCATTTATTTCGTTAAAAGGTGAAACTTTATCAGGGTTTATGTGCCAAATGTGAGAAGGCATATTTAATGATACATCAAATGTTAGAAGCATGCAGGTGCCTCTGTGTATGCTCTTTAAAATGCTGAAAAGTGGCATAGTTCTTGTAAATTAAAATCACCTGATATTAACAAAAAATAAGCATTTTGTTCCCAGGCAAATATACTGTACATATATGTGTGTGTTTGTTACTAAATATATATAACACACAGATATTTGTATTTAATTTTCAATCAGCATATTCATCCATATTCGAGAGCAGATAACTGGAGGGATAAACAATACAAGAGCAGAATTCAAAATTATGTTAAAAAGTCAAGAATTTCTAGGGTGGCTGCTTAAAATAGTGTTTGAAAAAAAATTTCAAGCTTCTCCAGAGATTTCCCTATCTCTGACTACCACCACTCTTCCTGGGGTAATTTGCTCATTTTCATTTTCTATGAAGTAGCTAAGTTAGGGTGGTGGTTTTGGTTGGTGGTTTTTTTTTTTTGTATCCTTGTTAGGAAGGCCATTTGATTGGTTAATTAGAATCTGGGCAAACCTCCAATGAAACTGATGAGATCTCTCCACTGCTGTCAATGGCTGTTGACTCATACCTCCAGGTCTGCTTTCATGAGGGAGTCGGGAGTCTTCAAAGAAACCTAAGCTCTACAGAGAACAAATAGGATTTGAGCCCCTATCCTCCTCAGCCATCCAACAAATCAATGCAAGTTCATTACCAGGCAGGTGGATTTTACAGGACCAAATCCATCCTCTCAGATACAAAATGACAGAAAGCGTCCAGGAAAGGGGACTACTGAGATATCAGAAAGGCTGGTTAGTGCAACTACCAGTTCTGTGTAGGAATTGGACTGGTAGAGAATGCTAGTGAGAACTATGTTCTGTCCTCTTCTTCACGACTTTTACCACTTAGCAGAAACAGAGGGATTAACAATGCCAGCAGACTGCCTTTCTCTCTAAAAGAGCTGTGTCACTTGAAGAAAGAAGTGTTGATTCAGTAATTTTTTTAAAACATCCCAAATTAATAAATCACAATAACAAATTAAGTCTGTCTTTGGTAACTGGATTTCTATCGTGTGGAATCTACTGCTAAGTGCTGCCTTCCCATATGGGGTTAGCCACCCCTCCCTCAGTTGCTGTCCCCCTTGTGATTGTGAAGCTTTCATTGGTTTAAAAGGACTACAACCATCTGTGTCTGAAAGACACACTCCCACATGGTTTATTTAGTCAGCATCTACCAAATTCACCCTGCCTTCCAAGGCTGGGAGTAGGTGAGTGAATCTGTGATCAGGCCACTAAGATCAGACTGGTGTTTCTGAACTTAAGTAAATGTGTGGGTAGGTTGTGTAAGTAGGAGGTGCCTCACTTTGATTTCAGCATTAGTCACCATGCTCATTTATTGCTCGAAAATGTTCTAGTCCAGGTGAGTTGTTCTCATTCATGCCACAGGATTAGTTTGAAAAAATATACCAGAACACTTTTCACCTCTCTCACCTAACATCCTTGTTCTTTCCTCACTTCATCCTACAGATACCAGAAAGTGTATGATCAGGATGAACCAGGGTTCAACTTTTGAATGGCAACTTCTTTCTCAATAAACCCACTCCTGTGTGAGTTCACAGTCCTAGCTCCTCTGTGAGTGACAAATAAATGTTCACTGGTTTTTAGACCCAAACAGCTCAAGGAGAATAAAACAAAATCTAGGAATGGATGTTACAGCACCAGAACCTTTAAGAGGTGATAATTTTAAGGACAGCTAATCACTCAGTGACTTTGTTGACCTGTTTCCTACTTTGAGTAGGAAAGTCTAGAATACTGGGCCATCGTTGTTTTAACTTCAGCAGGCTATGTATTGTTTCCCTGCAGCTGATGTGATGATGGCTATCTGGGACTCTATGATCACCAGTCTATCTCCTGGAGAAGGCATATCCCTAGCCCTGCTTGTTTTTCTGCAACTGACTTTACTATCATCTGGTGTCATTGTGGCGAGAGAATGACTTTGGGTTACACTTGCTGCTCCAATTTCCATTGCCTCTGTCTTCCTGATAATTGGCTTTGTGGAGGCATTTATGGTGAGTCTGTGCTGTTGAAGATGGCTCTTGTTTCACACTTTTGAACAATATGTAGCACCCAATGTGGAGAAAGTTCAGATAAACAAGATCACTGGGATTTGCCAAGTCAGAAAGCTTTTTAATCTGTCATTACGAACATATATATAAATAAAAATAGTACAATTTCAGACAAAGGGGACACAATAAAATTTCTATTTCCTAATGATGATCAGAAATATTTTTCTATTTATCTGGATATACTAATGAAACAGTTTTGTCTTCTTCTCCTTACCAAGTTTGTTCTTGTTGCATCTGGAAGACAACTATAGATTTGATTATTACTGTAAGTTTTTCTGAGTTGTGCAACTCAAAAGACTGCAGGTGAGGTTTTCAGATCTGATGAACACATTTCTGATGTAGAGAAGCAAAGCTAAAAAATAAATAAGGACCTGTGTTTTCTGTGCAGTATTCAAACCATAGTATTCCCAGGAAAGACTTTAAAAAGAAATCTGTCATAAAAAAAAGGTAGTGTTGGGAAAATATCAATAACCTAAGAGAAAATTGGAATCTGTAATACTGTAGTGTAGGAATAAAGAATAAAATTATTATCCTACCCGCCTCAAAATCTGAAATCCAAAAATAAGACAGAAACCATAGGAACAGTAGGAATGACCATGCTAGTTGCTTAGACTGATTTAATCTACCTCCATGTGCTAATGTGGTTGTAGAGGATGTTCAAAGAAAATACAGAGGAGACAAGGCAAGCAAAGAGCAGTGGGTAAAGAAAATAGCTTGGTGAGATTGGGAAATACAATGAGACAATCAGTAGCTTAGAAGCTACTCTCGTTTAGTAGCTGCTACATGTCTGCTTTTCGATATCAGTAGTAATTTGTACTTATGTTGTCTTATAGACCTGGGTGACAAGACACTTTATAAATGTTAGTTCTTTAAGTGCTGAGATATTACACAGACAGAGTTGAATTTTATTTGCAGCTGAAGAAATCAAATAAGCGCAGAAGTGTGTATGAGTTCAGCAACAAGGGCTGGGTCCCTTTCCCACATGCCCAGGCTTTTTATCATTTCTCTCTACATACTGGTGGCTTATGCCTGTATTTTCCTAGTAGAAAAACATACAACATAACCACCCACCTTTCTTGTACTAACATCTTTTAGACAGTATTTCCTGTGCAATCCCACCACCCTTTTCCAGTATCGTCTTCCATGTTTCAACTGAGAGTCAGTTTCTCCTCCACTATCACTCTTTCCAGTAGTCAGCCTGTCCCTCACCCCAGATCCTGGGACTTTCAAAGACAAGTGTTAGTCAAACAGACATTACTGTGCTCAGCAGAAACATAAATAGCTAAAAGGGAGGTTGCAATATTCAATCTAATGATCTTTGGAAAGAAATTCTGAACACCTCTAAAACCTGATGTTTTTTCTTTCTATGCAGAGAAGAAATTTATACAAGTGCTCATGCTCTGCTGTCTTAATTTCTGAAAGTTAGAAATGGTTGGAAATTTTTTTTCTATCCTGCAACTTCTTATAACACACACAAAAAAATACTGCCTTTGTTTTCATCTAAATTATTCAGCAATGAAAATTTCCAACTACAAGTCAGAAATTCTGTCTTGTTTTTTTCGTAATTGAAAAGCAGTTGGCAAATGAGATCAAAGTGTCACTTGTTGTTCTATCCCGTTCCCTGCCCCACCCCCTCACCCCCCCCAGGTCAGCACATTTTGCAGCCATTAGTTGAAAAATTAAAAATAATCCCAAAAGTAAGGACTGGATATTTTTTTTTTTTAATTGAAGATTTTGTCTTCTCTGTAAGCATCTTAAGAACACACTATTAGGAAAGTGCATAAACTGAACTGTTCAGCTGGGAAACTAATTTTCAAAATAGAAATCCTTTGTCTTATTTACTAGGTTTGCCAATTTCCAAATGAATATGATAAAGCAAAATTGGATTCAAATCTGTAGTTCATCAAGTAGTGACCAGGAGGGATGGTGCTGATTTATATCCCAGAACCTTTCATCCAACCTTTTGCCTGTGATTAATACCCTGTTAAGGTTAGGTCTATTTATTTTCTCCAATCCTGTCTGCATCAAGCTTACCACAGTTTACACACTGTAATAAGATAAAACCAGCTTAGGTAAGTAAAGCCATAATCTGACAAAAAGCTGGGCCTGGAGGCCTTGTTCTTAGATTTGGGTCATGATCATGGTCCCACTTACTACTGGCCCATCAGGCAAAAACTAATGATTGTAAAATTGCCATTAGTTACCAGGGTGGCCTCGGGCCATAAGATCTCAGCTAATTTTGAACTCAGCTGATACATTCCTGGGCTTTGTGTCTGAAGATCAGCAGTTAGCTTTCTGTTAAAGGCAAACTTCACACTAAAGCCACTGCCAGTAGTATTAAATTATCCTTGTCATTCAATATGTAAAGCTTAGGTGATAATGAAGCATAAAGATCAAAGGGAAACACTTGCACTAAGAAAGTGAAAAAGAGCATGTCCATTATACCTTCATTAGTTGCTGTGTTGACTATTTATGAAGAAATGAATTTAATTTCCACTGTGGAGTCTTTTAAATATACTTTCTACATTTGGCCTTAGCGATAGACTGATATACAGCAGAACAAAGCATTACTCTGGGTCTAGTTGCTCTACTTTGTGATAAGTAAAAAAATGAGATTAATGTCAGTACCTTTACACAGTCAGAAAACATTTTTTTTTACTCTTTGAACATAGAAGAGCATTCAGAGAACACTGAAGTCAACATATAGGCATTTATTTAATGGAGCTTGGGATCACATATTGGTGACATAACAAAAGCTGTATTCTAGACATTAACTGTTGCAAGGATTTAGGGATGTTATCACTGCAAATTTTACTTTTACTTTACCTCAGTAGGCATGTGATGTCCCTAGCTTACATTCCCTCATCATTATAAAATTAAGTGGTCTCCTTCAAAAGACCCACATTTGTACATGTTTTCACATGTAGAAATGTTCCTCCAGGCTATTCAGAAAGACTCAGCTAATTTGAAATGAGTTAACTGGGTTAACCTCTGTGACCACAGCACCACAATGGTTAAATTACAACCAGTAGCATAGACTTGTTGCAAGGGCATTACACATCTGTAATAGCTGTCATCTCCTTCTTTAGGTCTTGGAAGGAAATTTGGTGTCTTAGACACCACATTAATATAACTGTGGGTAAATTGATGATCACTTCTCTGGAGTAACATGTTTCATTGTGTTTCCTCCTCTAATTACTCTTTCTCCTCTTCATTCTTCTTCCCTTTTTCTGTGTTACAGCAATTCTTTGACGTCACATTGAGGATTCAAGGACCCAAAAAGCTGTATTAGCAGACAATAAGTAATTAGACAGGTCTTTCCCCAAAGGACTGTAAAGAGGAAAAGTGCCCTTAAACGAATCTCTTGCTTTCTTTACATTGTGCCATACTTGCTAGCCTATGAAGGCGAAACACGTAATATGATCTGGTTCAGGACCAGGGTTCATGTCTCTTGATGGTTATTTACAAAATCCATTGATCAATAAAGTCCTACTACTGAACTTAGTCATTTGGCAAGGAATGAGCTATTGATCCTCTAGCATGGTTGATTAGCATCTTAACCAAAACTCTCTGTCAGGCATAGAAATGTTAAAGTAATATTTTTCAATGAGATGTCAAGATGGTTTCTACTGGAGCTTTCTGAAGCAATAAGGCAGGAATACAAAGGTGTTAAGTAGTCATCATAAGGATTTTCTTATTTATTTGCTCCTTTAGTAATTTCTGGTGCAATATTTCCAGGCATTATAGTTTTGCTGGAAAAATGTGAAAGATTTAAAAAACATTTTTCATAGCAGTGACTTACTTCTTGATGCTACATTTTTTCTTTTATTTCTCTCTCCAATCTTTACCTGAAGAAAGAGAATCAGAAAAACGTGATAAGTGGGAAAGGGAGGACAAAGAGTAATCCCCAATTCCCTAAAATACTATTACAAAACTAATGCAAATGTGTTGCATTTTTTCATTTTATATTCCTTCCATTTCTTTTCTGAAAAATGAGAAAAAAAGAAAAAATATTCCCCATATGCATTTTCATACAGAATTTTATTCTGATCATAATTTTGATTTTTAAGGTAACAGCACATTTTTGTTTAGGAATAAGTAGTGAGCTATATAACTTCCCTTTTACCATAAAGCTACTTTTAAAAATGTTTGGGCAGAACACGAAACATTCCTGAAATTCCTTGTACCCTTTCCTGTTCCGCTAATGCTGGTGTAACATCAGATTCTTTAAAATTATTTTGTAACTGCATCCAACACAACCCAGATTCTTCATTTGTTTAAACTGTAACAGTTTTTGATGCTTTATATTAATTTTTCAAGGGGTTTTTGTCAACTTATAAGATAGAGATGCTACACAAATGCCTACTACTTTTCTCTGCCTTATGTGGTCAGGAGGTGCATTGCAATAAATCCAAAGTGGTATGGGACAAGCTGTGGTAAGATTGTATTGACAGCTTAATGTCCCATGGTGTTTATTTTAAACAGAATGAAGGGTGAAATCTTGAGCTGTTTGGTGCTGCCCACCTTTTCTTCTGCTTACCGCTGTAACGTTGCTTGCATTGTATTCCCTGCACTGATGGGCTAAGGTAAGACAAACACAACTTCATCTCTTTCTGCAAGCACAAAGGCAACAGCAGTTCTGTTTATCTGCTCACATGCACAACTAACATGATTTGGTTAAATGTGTCCTCCTTTTAAGATAATTTAAACAATTTCTGAAAGCTCTACAAATATCTCATGAACACCATGTCAGACACTGCATTGTTTGATTTATTGGTCTTTTATGCACTAACTTTGATCCTATTTTTAAAACCCATTTTTTACATCAATGTATCTTCAGAGTTAGAAAATGATAACACAATGGTATTAATATATTAGGTTTGCAAGGACGATGGTTATTGTTTATCTGTGGGCCTGCAGTTATTCTTTATGGTAGGTTCTACACAAAAATGCATTTTTGCCAAAAGACTTCAGAATTTCTGCAGTATTTTAATGAATTTTACATCCTGTTTTTTGTTTTTTTTTTTTTTAAGAAGGCTCATCACATTGAACAATATGTGACTTGTGAGCAGAGACGTGAGCCATTCAAAGAAAGAAAGAAGCAGAGGTGTTTAAAAGTTAGCATTTTGATTTAATAATTTCACTTAGCTCTGTACCTGCATTATGTGCATGCACACACACACACAATGTATATATTAAACATGGATAGATATGAAGGGAGAAATATATATGGTATAAATACTGTATATCTTTGTTTAGAAGCTACTCCCATTTAGTAGCTGCACCTTAACCATGCACCTTTACTATGCAAGCCGCAGGGGAAAGTAATTAAATTTAATAGCTGCTGCCCTCGTTTTGAAGTCGCCCTCAATATAATGCTGCACAGGGAAGTAATTAAATTTAATAGAAGCTGCGGATTCTAAACAAAGATATACGGTATAAAGTCCATATAGTTCTTGGAAAGTTAATTTTGAGCAGTAGCAGGCCTGTCACTTGAAATATTCATGGTTTTGTAATTGTTTGAATCAAATCTCCATCTACAAATTAACTTTCTCTGTATCTGAAATGATGGAATGACGAAGGATCTGCACATGTACTTGGATACCACCATAACAAGAATAACAACAACAATGATAAAAGAATGAGGAACAAAATAAGATTATAAAAGAAGCCCCCCAAAAGTCACACGTTAATATTCCACTCTCATTTTCATCAATCACTGAAGCAATACCCCCTAGATCAGTGCATTAACTTGTTTATCTTTTACAATGAGGAAAAACTTCATAGCTTCATCATTCATTCCAGAGTGAGGGGAGAAAAAACAAAAGGCAGCCACCGAAATTTGCATGGTGCTCAATTATACATTAGTGAACATCACTTGGCAATCTGTTCATATCAATTTAATTGGATTTTAATACTGCCTCTGATCTTGTTTTCTAATTAACAGCAGTGCCTGGCAATAAAGCAGAACCATGCACCCAGCAACACCTTTGATCTCAACCATATGGAGCTCCTCCGTGCTCTTGAAAAAAAAATTTTTTCCCTTGTCTCCAATGCAGGCCAAGAGATACTGGGGCCCCCAGATGGCCAAATACCACTCATGACTGTGACTTCATTGATTATTTTCTTTCCTGATTGATCCTGATGGAAAATAAATAAAACATGCGCTTGGAACTGGATGCAAATTGGTGTCACAAGCTTTTGGTTATGTTGATGTTTTCTCTGCTCCTGCTTTAGATGACAAGTACTTAAGTAAACATTAATTGACTCAATGGTCTGTATTTAGGAGCATAACTTTATCATAAGGGCCTTTTGTTTTGTGTGTAGTTAATGTCCTACCACAGCCACATTTTTAACTGGGATTGAATGAAGGTAACCATTCATTCTTTATCTTTCTGATGTTATCAACATAGGCAAACTATTAAGGCATCATTTGAGCTCAGCAGTTTGATTTATATCTGCTTTTTGATGATTTGGTCTTGACAGCTGGTTCTTTTCTTTCTTTTTTAAATGTTTTTAAATTATTTTAACTTTTTCTTCCTTCTTTTTTTTGCAGTACCTCTAGATAAAAAGCACGCAGAACAGAGCTCTGATCTTTGGTTCCTGCACAGGTCTGACTTCAAGTACAGTATGCTCAAGCAGAGCAAATGTTGGCATGACACACTTCACATGTTCTCCATCCAGTGCTTGCAATAGTTCTCTGAGATACAAGGAACTGATTTGGTAGAGTTCTTTCTTGGGTTCAAAAAGAGATATAAAAAATGTTGCAGAATGTTAGTTTATGAAGTGGACTTCTATACATATTTTAAAATGATATGAAATATGTAGATATTATTTGGCTTTGCAAGGGTGTGAACAACTAGAGGGAAAAATACTGCTGTTTTCTTGTAACTTTAGTGTTACATAATGATAACACAAAACCCAATTTTGATTTCTGGCTTTTGGGTAAATAAAGAGAAGCTGTGCTTCTCTTCCTTCTCCTTTCTGTTTTTTGTTCTGAACTTGCCAACTTAGCCTGTGCTTTGATTTGGGTACAACCCATAAGCAAGGTCAGGTCACTCTGCTCTTGAAGAAAAGATTTCCACCCCATTTTCTGCTGCTGAAGCAGATGCTGCTGATTTTGCAGGTGACACCTTTGCCTTTGTGTTTACAGTAACCCACCACAGTGTTAAGGAGGTTGGCTTCTTCATCTGAGATGCAAACAAACACCCTGACCATGTGTGTTCATTACAGAACTTGCAGACCTATTCAACCTAACTTTCAAACGATGTGCTACTTATGCAATGCATGTACATTACAATGTCATCTCTTTTGGTTTTGGTTAGATGCTTTTCTTTGAGTGGGGCTGAGCTCCCATGCAATATTGTTTGTGTGGTAATAAACCACTGCTACACATTGACACATTCTGGTGAAACTGCACTAAGTGATGCCTCTTATTTCCCTGCTTTGAGTTCCTAAATTGAAAAAGCTCAGATGCAGAAAGACTATTAATTCTCTTGGTTTTGTTGAAGTAGGTTATCTTTTCTGTCTCAGCTTCAAAATCCATCTGATTAAATGTATTAACTATTTAATTAAATAAACTTGATCAGAAGGTGTGTGGTTTCCACTTTTGTGGAGATATGTTGATATGTACCAGCCCAAGACCAGAGCCTACAAACCAGTAGATAAAATGGACTGATGGTTGGGATACAGACAATATGAAGATACCAGGTTCCATACTCTGCAAATCCAGAGCCCAATTCTTGCTGGTTTTTGGATTACATTTCCTGTGTGCTATTTCACACATTCACTGCATTTTAATCATCTTCTGCAAGTTAGAACTTCAGAGGGGAGAAACAAGCCTGTCTGCTCTGGACATAAATAAAAAGTAATTTGGAGCCCATGTTTCAGGGAGATGTTAGAAAGCTCCTCCAGCCTCGCTGTGCTGAGGAGATCTTCAGGCATTTAAGAGGACTCTGCATGTCTAAGTGTCTGCCCTACTGGATTAATTGTAGAAACAGAGTTTATACACTTCTACCAAGCAGAAATTTAATCAGGATTTACCTTCTTCATTTGCTTTCCAGAATTCCAAGCTACATACTCTTGCATTTTATCATGTAGGGTGAAAAATAAAACACTGAAGGAAAGAAATGACTCAAAAGAAGATAGAAGTTGCATTTTTATTCTGCTTTTGATGTGCTGATAAATTAACACTGTACTAGTTTCTATGGAGTGTAGTGCTATATACTGACGAGGGAGCAGAGCTGATAAATGTGAGGGTTTCCTGTTGCACCCTGCAAGTAACTGCTGATGATTGGATGTGTTGCACCAAGATTACTGCTGTGGTCTTTTTGAGCACTGGAACTCATAGACATTGTCAACATTAGTATGCTGAAACACCATTTTGATCTTTGCTGCTGATTTCCTTGCTCTGATAACATGCTGTCTGCTGTCTTGTTTGCTTCCTGAACTGCTTGCTCCAGTTTGGATGAAAGTTCTTTTTTTTTTTTT
>VWZY01006947.1:188459-234519 GCA_013399075.1 Chloroceryle aenea
TTTTCCTTTTGTTTCTCTACTTAAATATTTATTTAGTTAAATCTTTAGGTTGTATATTTGACTTATTTTTTTGGACTAACCACTGTACTGCTTGCTCCTCTGAGAGTTAGAAATGAGTTCAGGTGTGTCACACCACATGCTTTATTTAAAGTTTCTCCTTTAAAATGTTGAGGGACTAGGCCTTGTTTACAGAAAACAGTTCAAGGCACTGATGTTTAACACCCACCCCACACTGCTACTATGAAGATCTTTAAAAATGAGGTGGGTAAATTTGTGATCATGTTTGAAAATGTGTGGCTCGGGGTTTGAAAGTGCACAGAACAAGTAATTTAGTTTCGGCATGTTCTTGGGTCTGTGTGTCAGATACATCTCTTTAATAGGATTGCTAGAAAATTAACATAAGCTTTTTTGTTATAAAACAATACTTGGCAGGATTATCACGGTTGCATTGGATAAAAGGAGGTTAGTCAACTAACTTATGGACTTAAATCTTTTAGCAATGTTACTGCTCTCTATATTTGATAGTAGACACACCTGAGGGCTGTCTCCATTTAAACATGCTTTGTCAGGTAGGATGGCAAGGGTGAACAGAATAGCTGAGTCTCCCAAAATTAGAAGCAATCTAATTTCAGTCTTTTCCCATTCTCAAAATGCACTTACACTGGTTATTTATATTCAAGCCAAAATGATGAGTATGCACAGCAATCACTGTTGACCACTAATATTTGATATGTTTCTTCTTAGTTATTTAATTTTTAAATACTGTTTCCTGCATTTATTCTGAACAACTGATTCTTAAAGCATATATTGTTTTGTGATGTTTCATTATGCTATATGCATTTTATTTTTCCCTTTTCCTTTTGTCTGGGTCTGATTCATTTCTTATTGTTTCACACATTCATTTAATTTACTCTATTGTTTAGGGAAAAAATACTGAATGATGGGTGGTTTCTTCCCCAAAGTCTTTTTCCCCTCTTGAGTTTAAACATTTAAAGGCTTCCTCAGCAGTGAAATTTCAACATACATGCAGATGATGACATGGTATCCTGTGAATGTATCACTGTGAAATGGGCTATGTTTTCCTTCAAGGACCTGTCATCACACTAATGCCAGTCATAAAGAACAGCAGCTCTGGCAGCTGGCATTAAGCATATGGGTTACTTGCTGCATTTGTGCCTTATTTCACTGGTCTAGCCTATGGCTCATGGGTAATACTAAGTTTGCAAAGTCGTCTTCTTGTTTCTTTATAATTAGGGAGGACTCTTGCTGTATCTACAAAGTTAGAGAACTAGCATCTTCAGAAGTGTACCACACTATCTTCTCACTTTTAAACTTACTAAATAAGGTGACCCTGAGGGCTATGTTAAAGCAAGAATTGTTAAATGTTATTGATTCTGCTACCTTATGAAGGATATCTGTATGGTGAGTTACAGCCTTATTTGACAAAAGCCATAGTTCAACTATCTCTAACAAATACAGACATACTAAGTTAGTGCAATGGCTTTGCAACTCTATCCTCATCTTCTTACATCCCTGAAATATAATTGCCTTCAATCTGCTTGCCTCATCTCAGACTTTTAGGTTAGTATACCATCCCTGGTGGCGAACTTCTATCCCACCATTCTGCTGTTGTCCTCAGTCTGTGATCAGCAGGTTTTCTGGGCCTGGTAGGCTCCCATGTGTCTTTGCTATTCTCCCTCCTCCCCTCTTTTTTTGCTTAAACTTACATGACTTCATCAGAATAGTATCTTCACAAGTAAACATCTTTAGTGAAACTGTGCTGAGTTTTGTCTTTCAGCTGCTGTATGCTAGCTTTGATGTTTCAGATATGTTTTTATTCTCACTTCTCTGTGAATGAGACTACAACACGAATAAGACTCAGTCTCAAAGGAACTTTCACCCCAAGATTTGAACCAGGCTGTTTATCTAGTACTTTGTAGCCAGTGGAAAAAACCAATGAGCTCCAAGTAGGTCTGGGATAACTGGTCAGCTTCTGCAGAGTTGGTTGAGAAGTCTCCTTCTATGTCACTTCCACCCTGCTGTGTAATCTTCTTTCCAGGGCATGATGCTACTAACCAAGCTTTGTTATACAGATGTGTAGGATGACACATATACCCTGGAGCCAGGATCTGTGTGCTTCTAAGACTAGAAGTAAATCTGTTTGTTGTATGATTTATGGAATATCTACTGTTTAGCAACTTATCCAGTTCCCTTTTCCGGTGGGGAAGAATCATCATTCTGCAGCATTTCCTCCTTTCAGCCAAGAAACACACAGCTCAGCACACAGGGCTTCACCAAACTGGCATGATTTGTTATCTTGTTCTGCTTCTTTTACTCTTACGCCCAAGGGAAACAAAGGACTCCCTCTCTGTCAGCAAATCCCTTGCACTTTCAGGTGTTTCCTTGGGGGAATTCTTTTTTAGCTTAATGCAGTGAAACCCTGGACACAATCTTGGCTCTTCTTCATGACCTCTTTTGCACAACTAGACATGTCCTTCTGAAGGTGGAAGTGACTGAATTGCCTTATTACATTGAGTTGTCTTTCCTAAAAGGATAACCTGTTTCCCCACTATCAGCTGTTGGGTATAAGAAAGGACTCAGAAAAGGACTGCGTTTTTCCATTTCCCCCTTCACTCTCTGCTCAGAGATGGGACAGCTTGACTGAGTTTGTCCTGTTAACTTCCTTGCTGGTGAATTTCTTCTTATGAAGAGAGCAAGTCAACCATGATCCATTAGGCTAACCAGGTAAAAAAACAGCTTTGGTGGCTGTCATACCAATGTGACTCCAGAAAGAGAGTATCTAGAATGTATCTATTTCATATCTATTTTATATTCCATTTATCTAGTATCTATTGTCATGTTTCCTTGCTTAACTGTCAAGCCCTCCAGCAGTTCATGTTCTCAGCACAGACAGATACTGGAGTAACACTGTGACTTAATGAGCTAAGATTTGAGTGATGTGTATACAGTGAAATGGAAGCTACTCTGCCTGCATAATTCCTCTGTGTTTTCCTTGTTTTATAGAGTAAAAGTAATGGGAATATCTATTAATTTAAAATATGGTTGGATGATATTTAGCTTGATCTACTGTCCAGTGAAAGCTAGGTCAAAAGCTTGTTCAAGTGCTCACATGTTCACTGTTAAAAGGTGGGATATGAAATATAGGAATAAAAGCATGTGCTAAAATGTTATGTCTATAGGGAGTGAAAGTGTTATTTTAAAAATTGGTTACACTTACAACACAGTGGCTGTGGTTATGTAATAATTAGAATGTAATTATATTGTCTTTATAATTCTGGTTACTTGTAATTAACATTAATGCATATGAGGAAGTAAACTACATATGTGAATTGAGCCTATAAACATATTTGGAAGTTTATTCTCTAAATATTTTTATTGGCTGTCACTGAATGACTTATGTGACTAAAGCTATGGATGGGTGTATGTAGGCAGCAACCCTTACAATCTAACTAAAATTAACATGGTTAGCTAGACTAACCACTTTGGATTTACCTGCTGCAATTACCCTGAAGTTACACTTTGATTTTATAGGCGTGTAAAGAATTGGTTCTGCTACAGAATTAGTGCTCCAGCTACATGGAAAATAATAACCACAATGCAAGTGCAATGGAATCCCAACCAGTTCAAATTGTGCCATAGAGCTGAGCAGACATTTTTCTGGATATACTTGTTTGTAACTGAAATTTAGCCTTGGACTTCATGGTTCCACAAGCTATTTTTAAATTAGCTTCTAGCAATAACAAGAGCTGTGAGTTTTCCGTACAAGGCAAGATGCAGGATTTTCAGCCTTTCTATAAGAAGCTGTGGGTAGCAGGGACCTTTTCTATCCTCATATTCCTAAAAGGTATGTAAGTAGATGAGCATAGGTGTAACAAGATACCTTTCACAGATAGCTGGAGTCTTTAAAGAGCTCAAGAAGGAAAACAAATGCTATTCTTTAAAAACAAGGCTACTTTTTTTTCTTCTCTTTAAAATCTTCACTCTTATTGTGTAGACAAGAGGCATTAACCTTGCTTGACACATGGAGAAGGAGAATGTTAGCATGTAAGTGTGTATCTATTATCTGAGTTCCAAAAATTCATGACCATATGCTATCTGTTTCCAGCCTTTCTGCTCATCCCCGATAACCTCTTAATAAATGAATACCAGAAATAGGTTTCTGTAGATTAGAAGCATGATAGACTTCAGTGCTTCTGAAAGTCTGTTGTGGCAATGACCATTGAATGAATGTGAATTTACGTGACCAACCTGTATAATTGATCCAGCCTGTATTTTGGTAGATCCTAAATGCATATCAATGTGACAAATGGAAATGGCTGTACTGTACAGTCCAATAAGTTGTTCTTCAGGAAGATCATAAATACTTATTGACACATGGACTGCTTAAAATGAACGTCTATTTAATGAAGTCAAAATGGGATTTTGGAGTCTGTGAAATAATACTGTATTCTGCTAATTACAGATCCCTTTAGGTTATATAAAGTTATTCTGTAGGCAGAAAAGGTTTCCTAGTAGATAAAATCCTGTCACAGTTATGGTCAGTACTGTGGTTATGTATGAGGAATGGTCAGGCAGAAGTGAAGCTAAATGAAGTCTTCACAGTCACTTCTTCCCTAGAACATGAGGATTTATCAGCTGTGGGATTTTTTGTTTCTCTGTTGTCTGTATGGAAATATTTTGAGAGTGGAGGGCATCAGTAACAGAGATTCACTATGTGAAACTTTCTGGTGTAAATAACAGATTCAGTTACCCATGAGGCTCCTGAGTTTTGTCTCCCAGTGATCTCAGGGGAAATCCCTTTTTGTTTTGGGGTGTGTGTATATGTGCATTATAAACCTATGTAGACCAGCCCTCTCTGGAGGCACTGAGCAGACGAATGGAGTTTTTGGCAGCAGTTGTGCACACTAAATCACGTTGTCGTAGATGTCATGAGCCCTCTGCTTTGTTAATGTTATTTTTATCTGTAAGCATTTATCACAGAGATATTATGCTGCCAAAAGATGCTGATAACTGATATTGATTACAATCTTATCTGTTATCACTGAAATAGAAACTTTCACAGTCTATAGTGTGAACTTCTTGGGTTCAATGGGAGGTATTCAGTAACTTGAACCCAGATATGTGTTAGCCTTTCAGATGCCTTAGGTATCTAATAAGGCATCTTCATGGGACTAGCAGGACCTTCAAGACCCCTTTGCCTTCTGGACTGGCAGCTGGAATCCAGCAGTGAAACTGAGCCACCTTAGCTGCTATTTAGGCATGTCTTGGCAACCGAGTCCCATGTTAAATTGCAGGTCCTCCTGCTGTCTGTGGCCCTGAGGGCATGGCAGAAATCTTCAAACTGACTCCCAAAATATTTTTACAGTGAAGGAACATCTGACTTCCTTTTCTTTCCAGCAGTTGCTCAGCAATTACAGTCAGTGCTGTTCATTCCTTTGCACTGGAAGGATCTTCCTGCAATGAAAGGAAGCAAACTGCTCTGTGACTAGCATTTGTCTCTGCATGGGAAGGAGAATGTTGCAATCAGGGGTTACACCAAGACAAGTGAACCTAAAGGAAGGATGAGGATCTCATTCTCCATTGTGCCATCATCATTTTTACAACTACAAAGGAAACATAAAGTGGAGGGAGCATAAGTCCTAATGAGTATGTTAGTATTTTGTCTCCTCTATGTACAGGTACAGAGTGAGACAGAAAAAGTCACAGTCTGAATTTTTAGCCTGCCTGCTTTGTTACAGCTTTAATTCTTTAATGTAAGGAATGTTTTGTTTGCTGAAAGGAGCTTTTAGGTTTAAATGTACATTTTAAATAAATAAAAAAAAAGAAGTCTGTTTAGAGTTAGAAAACAAACAGTATTTTGTAGACAATTTTTGTCCAAGTTTTCCACCATAACTGAATAAACAGGATACTTGACCTTCTTTTCCTAAAATCAGTGGGCTTAGCATGCAGTTTTTCCTGCAAAGAGTTAATTGAAGCAAATAAAGTTCTTAAATTGTTAATAATCCTCCCAATTTGATCTTGTTCTTTTTCCCCCTCAAGCAGTAAGAGGATAAGTGCGAGTGATAGCCAGATTTATAAATTATTTCTTGTGAGCTGAATGCTTTAAAAGGGAATATAAAAATCTGCTATGTGTCAGGCGATCCATGGAGGCATTAGCAAGCGTGGCTGATTCTCAGTCCCCTGAAAGCAGGAGTGATAATTTGTAAATCTAGGAACTGTATGTGGAGAATGGTAATTTGTCATTAGTAAGATTAACATGATCAAGGGAATAGAATAGATTATTTACATATAAAATACAGAAGATCATTGATGCAGCAGTGATGAATAAATACATTTTGATAAAATGAAGTCAATATTTTGGGGAATTGATACAAGAGTGTTTTGCTGTCATATGACACTGCAGTTTATGTTTTATGTTGTATACAATGTATTGCCTATTTGAGAATGGTTACGTAGGTGGCTTTTTTTGGACTAGGCTTCTTTGTTTAACCAACCTGTAGAGCAATCCTTTTAAAACACTGTACATTTAGCCACAAATTACTTTTCTTAGTTCCTTTAGAATGAAATACCACTTAAGATGTATAATATGAACACTTATATACTACTTAAAGGGACATGACATTTTTATTATTGCAATTTCATATTCTAGTTAATTTTTTGTTCTTCAAATAGGTTTGCCTTCTTGCAGAGAGAAACTATCACAAATAATTTTATACATTTTGATCATGTTTTCAATGCTGACTGAATTACAGTTGCTGACATGGTTCATTTACTTATGCAAACTGTTCTTGTGCTCACGCTGTTGCTCAAAAAGTCAACATTATCAGGTGAAAAAAATTACATGGATATAGGAAGCTGTTACCCTGACCACTAAGCAATGCAGAATGAAATATCAATTGGCAGGTTGTTAACTCTGATTTTCAAATACATCATTTACAATGACTTGTAACTACCTACAATAAGTGCTTATAAATTTTATTTAATATTTTAATTTTCTGAAAGCTTCAATAAACTATGCTCTCATACTGTTTAAGAAATTAAAGCAAATTACTTAAGGAATGTTGCTCAAAGTAAGTACTATGCAAGACAGTAAATGACTTTTGTGGGTGACTGAACGCCGAAGCAAAGCTATGAGCTTTGCTACATAGACATTGTTTATTTGTAGTAAGACTCCTTTGTCACAGATGTTCTTGACAAAACCAGTTCTTGATCTTGCTCATGCGAATATGTCCAATACTACATGTGTGAAGACCCGGAGAGTTCAGTGAGATTGCTCATGTGCATAAAATTACTTGTGTGCTTCAATGTCCAAGGCTCAGGGCATTGAGAGATTTAATCATTACAAGGTGAAATAGAGGCATTTTTGTTATACTGTGAAAAATCACAAGTCAGCCTTAGTTACAGCATTACTCTTCTCACAGAACGGAATATCCAAGAAAATAAAACAAACCAGAAGACAGCATTGTTTTGTAGCAATATGCACTTTGAACGTTCTCTGCCGTAGGTTGCTCAGATTTCCATTGACATCATGAGGGGGCTATGTTTAGGTGAATAATTTTTTTGGCAAGGGCAAACAAATGAATAAATGCTCAAGGGAGAAGCTAGGCTAAAAGAGGAGGAGGCCAGAAATCCAGGACTCATGCATGTAAGGTTACTATGACTTTACACACAACCACGGTATTTCACTCAGTTACATGATTTGCTTGTAATCAAAACAACTGATTCACAAATGCATTAACCTGCAATAAGCACTTATTTGCTAACCAATCTATTTGCCACAGAGGGCTCAAAATGGCTCTTTTTGCACTAATATGGAGAAATAAATTAAAAAGAAATGGATGAATGGATAGATGGATGCATGTATACACAGGGAAATAAAAATAATATGGAGTGTCTGAACAGCCACCCCATAGAACATAATGTAGTAGAGAAATTATGAAAGAAAAAAAAGGTAATTTTCTATTATGGGCTTTCAGAAGCAGAGGCTTGACCATATGGAGATTTCTTCTATCCTAATCCAAAATGGACCTTAAAGTCTTTAGTGGCCAGATTAACAAGTAACTCCACAGAGATTGCAGACACTTCATGAGCTTCAGATTTATGATATAAAGTAATTGTAAATTACACAGAGTGCACATTTCCTTAATAGGACAAAATGAATTTATCAATGCCCTTATTGTTTCTTCCCCAACTTGAAATCTAGATGAAGGCTGGAATTATCAGAGAAAACTAAGGTTTTGTGAAAGGTGTGTGGCTGGCACCTGGGGTTTGTATTTGTTGCACTTAAACTGAAGCATTTATCCAGAGGCAGAATTTAGAAGAATTGTCACCCCAAATTGATTATATAATAAACACAGAAAATGAGATCTATCTGCTCACTGTATAAAGGCAACTGTTTGCACAAATTACATACCCAGCGGAGGGGCTAATATTACTTGGACTAAATTTGGGCTTTAAGTGCCTTTCAACTATCCAAGCACAATTTTCAACCTGAAGTGAACTTCCTATAAAGTTCCTAATGAGAAGTATTGTGATCTAACTTACAGAGATAAGGATCTGTGGTAACCCTTCAAGTTAACTGTCTCAAATTAAGAATTACTTTCCAAACTGAAGAGTTCAATTTAAGAGGATATTCATTGTGTGTTAAAGATTATTAAAATAATATTCTGGGGGTAGTTTGATGTGGATAAAAACAAGAGATACCTAACTTCTGCTTTCTTGTTATACCAGTAAATATTGGTAATAATTTAATAAATCATTCAGAGCTTCATTTTATATTAATTTTCACCTTATCACAGTCTCATTACTCAGTGAGACTCAGCTTTCTTAGAAAACTGAGCCTCAGCCTCTAATAAATCTTGTGGTGATGATCAACTCTGGCGCTCTGCATCACTGGGAAAGGTAAATAGTCTTTGCAGCAAGGAACATCCACAGCTTTCCCTCTGCTGTGCTTCCAGGGTTCCTGGCTTTTCCTGCAGGCACTATGCTAGGACCCCATAGACTAGCTTCACTGCACAGTAATGCAAACACTCATGGACTTCCATGAGTGCCATGAATGATGCAGGAAGTGAATTTGGCTCACAGAGGATCATATGAAACTTTTCTCTGGCTTTGGAATAAGATGGAATTTTGCTTTCTGTTTTGTATTTAAACAGACTCAAAATCTCAAATCAAGACACTGTCAGACCTACTGAGTTCCACCTGGCTCATGTCAAATCCATGTATTACCCCAAGTTTTATATGGTTTAGGAAAAAAACCATGAATTGAATCAGAATGACTTGAAAGGCTGAACTTTAGTGAACTTCAGGACAAGCTGGAGCTGAGCTGCAAGCTTCTGTGAAACATGAAACCAAGTGAATTTTGCCTGGCTTCTTTTGAGGTTCATGAATTTTGAAAAGACCCATAGTCCTGCCAGTTTTTACCATTTTATCATGAAACTTGCCCTAACTGGTGTTTTCTTTAAAGCCTCCATTCTTGAAATGAAGTGCCCATTTGAGAATCTCATCTTTCATTTAAAAGAGAGCAGTTTTCCGTCCCTGTGGTTGTGGTGAAAAGCTTGAACATGTGTCCAAGTGCACCAACAGTTCAAAACCAAAGGTGACCCTAGAGACTCTAGTGTGCACTTCAGTATTTTAAACTCATAATTTTAGAGTCTTAGCTAACAGTTTTTGAGCATGAAATCTAGCCCACCATCTGTAATTTTACATTCTATCTAGAGGACATGAAGGTTTTTTTCTCCCTCTTATTGTTATGGTGCTTCAGAGGACAACTTCAAAGTAAAACAATAGATTTAAGTATCAGCAAGCCTGGCTACAGATCTGATAGTTAATGGCAGTATTTCTCTGTTGAAACCCTCCACCCCTGTGTACCTCGGTTTTGTGTCACCAGTGAGACAACTCAGGCCCACATTTGGTAACACACTTCATTTCAACCCTCAAGTTTATTTTAACTGCACTTTTTCCTTTGAAGGCTGTAGGTAATTCATTTCTCTTTAACAATGTACAGATGGTTTCAGAAAAGCCCGGTTGTTCCTTCAAATAAATAACACAAATAGGCTTACTTATTATGCCCATGTAGAAGGGCATTGTGTTGTGCTTTTTTGTTTATTGGTTGACTGTGTCATTTTTTCTTGGCTTGTGCTCCCTCTTGAAGTGTTAAAGGATTTTCTTGCTCATGCTCAGAGAGAGATTGTTTGATTCCAGAGCCAGGGAATTTCCTTGGTATCAAAGAGTCTCACAATTTTACATTAAATACATTTAGTGGACCCAAAATCCACCTGGATGAACCACACATTCTTTGCTCAAAGACATTGTAAATGCTTCTAAAAATTCAGCCTCATAATAAATATTTAGTTCAACAAAAATGATAGTCACCAATACAGAATAGACACCAATACAGAATATTTTGCTATGCCAATAGCAGAAAAAATGTATTTCTTAGGGATTTTAGTCATGTTTTTTGTTATCTTGGGAGAATTCATAATGCTGATAGTTGAGAATTAGCTGCTTTTTCTGAATTAAGCTAAACCAGTTATAAGAAAGATTAAGAGAACTAAGGGGACAGTAACTTGATATTTTGTTGTACAATAGTAGTCCATTTTATTTATAAACTGTAAAGTTATAATAGTATTATGGAACAAGATCTTGAGCTAACAAAGATGGCAGAGCTATTGTTTCAGGAAGAATACATAGTGTTTGCTAAAGGCAATAGCAAACCTTCTTTAATTTCATATTGGAAAAAAGTTTACCTTTTCTGAAGTCATTTTAAGAACCTAATAGGGATAACTAATTTGCAAGTCAGATCCAAAAATATCAGGTGTATTAGCCATGGAGGAACGACACTGCAGATTTAAACTAGTTTATTAGGAGTACACTTTGGTAACAATCCCATGAAAATGATGCTTCAAATGGTACCCAGTTTACGGAGGAACACCTCGAAGCATAGCACATGAAGAAACTCTTGCAAATCTAAAAATAAGTAAACTGAAGCTTCTTAAGATAGAGGATAATTTATCTTTCCATTTTTCCTGCTATATGAGTATAGCTGGAAATAGTTGAGCATTCAAGTTGGAAATATGGACTTCAAATTATCTGGGTTTATAAGCAGTGACTTGGAGGGCAGTGATGTGATATACATTAATTTTCAGAGGTGTGTTTTAAGTTCCATTAGCTTCAGTGAGAAATATAGAGAATCTGCAGTTTGGAAAATCAGGTCAATACGGTATACTAAAGACCATTTTGCATATAACACCTCTTTCTGTGTTCAGAATCTTCACAATACCACAAGTCTGTCATTAGAAATAGCAAGTGTTATCTTTTCTGTAAGTTATTTACTTTTTTGTATTTAATGCCTCTGGGAAAGCCCCAAGATATTAAATGAAACAAAGAAATAAATGTCTACGTGGTATACATAGTTAAATTTGATCTCTTATTTTATCTCCATATATCAGCAATAAAGAGTAATGTAAGAAAGATTGTGCAAATAATTAAATTACAAACTTTTTCATAATCAAATATTTAATCATGAAGTGTGATATAGTTTTAAATGTAAACAAATCATGTTAGGGTTATTTGGTATATGCTTTGGGTAATGTTCCTATACTATTTTCCCTGTAGAATACAGGATAGGAGGTTGAAGTACTGTGTCATGCGCAGATTAAAGACAAATTACATATAGATGAGGTTACATTTAATTACCTGGAATAGCTTTGTATGGTGAGTGAAAAACACAGTTTTCATCAACATCATATTAATTATTGCTGCCGAAAGCTGTAATTGACTACTGGGTTTTTCAGCTCATGAGTCAATGGTGACTAAATGTTTACTGCTCCTAATTGCCTGAAACACAACACTTATTTTTCCCTGGAAAAATCTGTGGTCTTAGTTTTGCTCTTGTTTTCATGCATATAACCCCACAATGATTTACATGTATAGGTGAAAGCATAGTGTGATTTCCTGGCAAAAATGGTTAGGAGTACTGTCTTAGCATCCAATATGGAGAAACAGGAAAGATGAGTCAATACTATCCCACTTCTGTTTACTCTCCCATATGTATGCTGTAGGAAGCCTGAACTTTTTAGACCAGGGTGGCTACAGACCTCATTTGATTTTGTGTCAGCTCAATTCAAGATCCCTGTGAGAAAGGCACCAACTTGCTTCGAGCTTGTAAGGGAATATGATATACATGAAGATCACCATGAGGATTTTATGCCACTGGAATAGTTTTGGAGACACACAAACACTGGAAAAGGACCAAAGGTGGAACCAGATACTACAAACATACAAGGATTAGACTCTTCTCCACCTTACAGATGACAGGAGTAACATCTTCTCACAAGACCAAGCAGAGGCACAGCATATGAGAAATTTCATGGTGGCATCACCAGCTTTGAGCTTACATGACATCTCCATTCAGAATTGTGCTTCAGGCTGTGGAAGGGATAAAAACATTGCAGGAGATGGAGCACAGAATAAGAGTAAAGAAGTGGCCAACCCACTCTGGGAACTCAAATTTTATCTGTTGAGTAACAGAAGTAATTATATTCTTCTTCAAAAAAAAAGAAAAAGAAAAAAAAAAAAAAAAGATGGGGGGGAAAAAAAAAAAAAAGGAGAAAGTGGTTCAAAGAGCCTGAAGATCACTACCCCTCTCTCTCCATTCTGTGATTAACTGACAATGACAATGATTACTGTCCCAATAAGAAATGCTTTCCTGTTAGGATGCCACCAGCAGAGTCCAGGTTATTCTTAGCTTCACATGATTTGGGGGAACACTGTTGATTTTCAGGAGACAGGAACCCTGTCAAGAAAAAGACAGCTAATTTTTCTTTTATGTCATTCCATTCCACAGGTCTTCCCAGAAACCTGGTAGGACTTCTTACACTTCTGGAATGAGCATTTTGTGCAGAGAAGGAACCAATCCTAGATTTCATCAAAAGCCTATCCTAGTTATAGCTGATGAAAAGGTCTTTGGCACAGGATCACTTGGATGACTGAGGAATCTGCTGAATATTAGATCTTTCAATGTTACCTGCAGTAATTTGAGTTATATGGACTATGAGGCTCCTCAGGCATAAGGCCTGGGACAAATTAGCATAGTGAACATATTTTCACTATTTCCTCTGCATCAACTACCAATCTGTCAAAAATGGCATGCATTCCCAAGAGAAGTCAGCCCACCCATTGCTAATAAGGTGGATCAGACATAGGTTTCATATCCATACTTGTGAACGTGAAGTAGAAGTGAACTAGGGGAGTGGACAAAAGAGTTCTGTGCTGTTCAGATAACCACTGCAGTTCTGAGCCACGATGACAAAGACTTGAGTAAATCAAGCAACTCATATTTAAAGAAAACAAACAGGTTAGATGAAGTGAGGTGTCAGTAAACCTTTCTGCAGTTTAAACAAGTCACCTTTACTGTGCTTTTGACAAATGTGCACGCATCCGATGTACACAAAAATAATTAAAATTTATTACTATATGTAGCTTTGATTAATATTATTATTATTTGTTAGGTGATTTTATCAGTTCTTTTTGCATGTTAGAATACAATTTCAGTAATGAGTGCTTTCCTGTCTTGTAAAGTTAAACCCCTGGCCTAAAATTTCATTCATATTATCAAGTTATCTGTCTTTTTCTTCATTATTTTTAAAACGTTTTGTATTATCAAGGTTTTTCTCCCACTAATGGCAATGATATTTCTTTTCTTAGATATGTGTACTGCCTCTGTGCTCATTTTATGTTTCAGGAACATAAAATGAGCCTGTGTTCAAATGCAGATTTACTTCTTTCTTAGATCTCAACATTCTTATAATGGTTGTTGCTGTATTTTTTACACTTCTTTCTTTGCCATCATGGCTCTAGATTTGGACAATTATTCCACTGGAAAATAAAAGACATGATCTTAGTGGTGAATTTAAGATACACCTGCACAGTTCCACCTTGAAGTTGGAATGCTTTGTCAATAAAGCGCATCTGGCTGTATATGAATTCTTCATGAGGGTCTAATACAGGAGTGATGGATAGACATGGAGCTATGACTGTCCAAAATGTGTTCTCTATATAGAGATTTGTTGCTGTTGTTACCTCCAGATGGTTAACACCACTGATTCACTGATTTTCAGTAGTTGCAGAACTTTCCTTATTAACATATCAGATTAGACTGTGAGAGTAATGGATAAATGAAAATGTATTTCTAGCTATATAGTTGCTGCCATGATGAATGCACACACACACATGCAGCCTTGTCTATATTGGATCTTCAGCTTTTTAAAAGTCTACAGCAAAGAAAAAAGTATTTTCAAAAGAAGTATATCAAAGGAAAAAGCATAGGCAAGAAGTCAACTCAGGAGCAGAAGACTGGGTGAAGAAGACATACATTATGGTGTTTAGTTGTCAAAACATTTCCTGAGTTTTGTTGAAACTTGTAGATCTCAAAATACTGCAGGGATCAAATTGTCACAGTTTCCTTAGATTTCAGTTTCTTTCTGCACATGGCTGAATAGAAAATTAGATGCTCGTCTCTGAGCATCCGTATTTTGAAACAATGCTCTGTTGTTGTTTTTTTTTTTAGAGTAGAAGTGATCTTCTATCAAATGAAGATTTTTCAACAGAATCACCATGATGTGACTCTTCATTAGTTCACAGTGAGATCTGCTGGCCTTTTCACCTTCCTTCAACTCCATTAGAATGCCAATATATGGCTTACCACATGAAAGATGCATTCTCTGCCAAGTAAATTAAATTCTTATAATAAGAGGCAGAGTGGTCCAGTGGTCAAAAAGTAGGGCTGGCAGCCAGCAACTCCTAAATTTTAATTCCAGTGGAACCTACTGAATGACTTCAGGCAAGTTACTTAACCTCCTAGTTTCCACCTTATAAAATTGTGATAATAAAAGTGTTTTTCTGAAGAGTAATTAGTTATTGCTTGTTCTCTCCGCTGACGAGAAAATTGCAAAGCACCATGGAGGTGCTAAGCCTTATTAATTCTTAAATACTAATCATATTAAGGACTCATGATTACTACAGTTAAGTAAACTGGCAAGATTATAAAAAGTATACAGCCCAAATAATAATTAAATTCTTTTGATTCATAAGATCTGGAAGGAACTTATCATCCATGTGAGTGGATTTCTAGGCCATAGCATGACCATTTTGAGAGTCAAAGTGTGCTGCTGTGAATCTAACATTCAGATAACACTGAAGCAAGAGACTGCTGTATAGATCTCACATTTTGTTTAGTTTGGATGAGCGTCTGAGAAGGATGAAAAGCAAAAGATATTCCTTCAAGTGCAACTGATGCCCACTTAAGTAGTTCCAGATCTGCTTAGGATAGACAGAAGCATAGGAATAATTTAAGTGTTTTGAGAGAAATACCAACTTCTTCCCAAGCCCCCTCTCTGTTGGAGAGCAGCCATCACAAACATGGAGGACATGCAGATCTGAAGATCCATAATTTATTGAAGAGGGTGGAATACCAGGCAGATCAAACGACTGGTGGGGTAGCTGTTGTCAAGCATTCAAATGTTTAACTGATTGCACTTGTCAAAGAGCTGTAGGATAGATCTGAGAGGAAAGTTTGGCCCTTAGTGTTGCTGGTTTTCATCCCATAATTTCAAGAGTGTTCTTTGTGCCTTGTTTACTGCAGAATATGATTAGATTTTAATTTAACTGGTGAGGAATGCATCTTTCATGTGGCAAGTCAGAAGGGCCTTGGAGCTTTATAGTGGGGATGGGGGGATGGTGCTGGCACTTGTTGTGAAGTGGTGGAGAGTCCTGCTATATTGCTCATCTTAAGATGCTGTTTATAAATAGGTCCTGCTAGTCTGGGGCATAATGATTTCAATCATTTGTGCTGTAAAAATAAACAGGGCATTGTGAGCTTAGTTGTTCAGGAATTGTCCCTGGCTTTAGTTTTGGCCACAGGCTCCCAGAGGCCTGCAACCAATCTAAGCCAGAGGATTTAAAGAAGCAGTCCGTCTCTGATCTGAAGCCCCTGAGGGAAAAGGGAGGGCCAGTGACTCTGGAGGGGGAAGCGGGAATGTAGAGAAAGGGGATCTTCCACAGGGTCAGGGAAAGCAGGGGCTGCTAGAGCCTCTAGCCAGCCTGCCATGAGTGTGAGGCTGGCCTAGGTTGATGGGATGTCAGATGGTTTCTTTATGGTCTGGTGGGACATAGGCAATCTGCAGGACTGTGCCCACCTGATAGGGTGTGAGGCATGGGAGAGTAATCAAGGACTGCCACATGGTTTATCTGGGAGGAGTTAAGTGTGCAATAAAAGGGGTAAATTGAAAGGGTCCCTCCTCTCTTGGCTGGTTCTAATTTACTGCAGGCTGTGCTTGTTTGTCCTGTGCTGTGTTTGTTTCCATGGGTCAGTTTCTGGGCACAAACTACATGACCAAGCTGTCTTCTCAGGACTTCAGTCTCACAGCCTGCCCTGAAGCTAAGCAGTGTTTTGGTCACTTCTTGCTTTTACCCTGTGTACTTTCATTAGAGGTAAGGCTTGACTTTGGGAACCATTTTCAAAAATTAAAAACTTCTTTGATGACATTAAATATCTTGCAGATTTGTGCTATGATTGACAAGGTCTCCTATTTTCTTACACAGTGCTAAAGATGAGATACTGGGTTCAGTTTTGAGCCCTTTGCTACAAGAAAGAAATTGAGGTGCTGGAACATGTCCAAAGAAGGGCAACAAAGATGAGGGAAAGCCTAGACCTTTGTTTAGTTTACAGTTTCTTATATTAAAGTTACAGAAGCTCAGCATAACTGACATCTCTGAAGTGCTGATCTCCATGTTCAAAGAAGAGCAATGAAGCTGGTGAAGGGTCTAGAGAATAAATCTTATGAGGAGAGGCTGAGAGAACTTAGATTGTTCAGCCTGGAGAAAAGGAGGCTGAGGGGAGATCTTATGTCTCTCTATAACTAGCTGAAAAGAGCTTGTAGCAGAGGTCGTTGTCAGTCTATTCTTCCAAGGAACAAGTGATAGGACAAAAGGAAATTTACATCAGTGGATGTTTAGAGTGGACATTAGGAAAAGTTTCTTCCCTGAAATGGGGTTGTCAAGTGCTGAAACAGGATGCCCATGGAAGTAGTTGAGTCACTATCCCTGGAGAGATTTAAAAGATGTGTAGATATGGTGACATGGTTTAGTGGTGGGCTTGGAAGTTCTAGGTTTAGCGTTGGACTCGATGATCTTAAATGTCTTTTCCAACATAAACAATTCTATGATTCTATGTGTACTGCTGTTAGTAGCCATGCAGATCCTTCCACTCCTGTGTAAGCATTGTATATCTGGGGTGGAGCTTCGTTAGTCTCATATTCAAAGAGGTTTAAGAGTACAGAGACATGAGGCTCTCCTAAATTCTTCAGTTCTTTTATAAATTCTGGGCCTATGTACCTGCAGTCTTTGAGTCCTCTCTTAACACTGCCATTGTCATTCGCCTGTTTGTCTGACACCCTGACCATGATATTCATGTCCTAATTGTCTAAGACATCCTCTGCAGCTTGATGGAGATAGAATGGAGAGGACCCAGCAGAGTGTGCAAATCCAGTCCCTACACATCCTCCTGTCCTCATGCACTCTTCAAGGTTTTAAATGGGCTTTCTGCTTTTATATCACACTATCACAGTCTTACTGATATCAGTGGGACTGGGCAGCTGACATCTATGGGACCAGAAATATTGAGGTGATATGTTCTTATGTATATGTATGTTCTATGTATATTATTAAGGAGAATTGAAAAGAGACTGCTATGTCCCTTTGCAAGGTATGAGACGGGAGAACAAGTATTCTTGATGTGATTTCCTTGCAGGGTGAAGGAATTCTGATCCTGTATCCACTTAAGCAAACCTTTATTTCTGAACCCACCACATTAAGAAGAGTAGATAAATAACATTTAATTAAGAAAACAAGTAAAACTTGTGCTAGCACCAGTCAGGAATCTGGAATTGATACCATCTGCTCTATATCACATCTAGCAGACAATGTTTAATATCTGACAAAGAATTTATTAGAAAATGTTTCTTCAGCTTCCTGACGTAAAAATAAAAATCCTCACAAACAAGTCAAAGTTTCGTCACACTTTCCCCAAATTATTTTCAGTATCACTAGATTTCTGGAAACTTGAAAAAAAAAGTGCATACTAAGTGGAAAGAAAATCTTGTCATTGAATATTTCAGGTATATCAGTCCTTCCAAATTCTGTGTACTTTGTATTGAGAATAAGATCTTCTTTCTTTCCTTGTTTAACTCAGTTCAGTAAATATTACAAGCCATGCATCTCCCTTTGAATTCCTGTCTTGTTCAAGGCTTAACCTCTATTTCATTTGTATCCCTATATCTTAAGACTTGCTTTTGTACCAAATATTGTTTCATGGAAGGTTAATGAATTATAACTAAAAGGTTGTCATTTGGAAAATTTTGTTTTAAATTATCAAAATTAAAGAAATGGTTTCTTTTTTATGTGTATATAAAATTACTGCACTTTCCATTTAACAACTTAGCTTTCATTTTCATTATCAGAATCATAAAAAATGATTGAAGTGATGGTTTCTTTTTAAAATGCAAAGTGTTTCATGCCAGAAGTTCTGGGAAATTAGATTTGCTTTTTCTATTTGCAGGTATAAAAGGAATAATATCTGCTTCTTTTATTTGTTTGGTTTGTGGGTTGGGTTTTTTTCAGCTTCATTTTATTCTACTTTTAAAATGTTTCGTCTGCTGTTTACAAGTGAGGAAGAATATCACTACAATTATTTTTAGTGAAACAAAGTAAGGGAGTGAGGAAGTTCAGATGAGAGGTTGTATTTGTAAAGGCAGAATAGAGAAGCAATTCACATTAATTCAAAGCAGAGTCCCTTTATTGGATTATGGGCTGATTGTGTTTACAAATACACTGCCAGGAGGGTTTTAATTTTGGGACAATTTCATTGTTCATAGATATATATCTATATAGATATATATCTATGAAATTATGTGGTTATGTGTTTTAAATGAGATACAGCTCCTTACTGCTTAATGTAATATATGCTTCCATTTTATGACATAGCACAAAAGCAGAGCAATTTTAAAACAACTTAGTTGAAATATCATCATAAATGAAAGATGTAAACAATGTTATGTTTATAGATACAGTTTAAATTTGAATTCATTGGAACTTAGTGATGTCCTTATTTAACAAGGATGGACTTCATTATGAAAGTACAATCAAACCTTAGTGCTACCTCTTTGATTTCAGGCTTTTCAGCATTTAGTGTAGCAGGCTAAACACTGTTTATATCCTCAGGAAGACCAGAAATCTATCTAGCCCAATATTCTTCCTCCAACAGAAGTCTATAGTACATGTCTAGGGGAAAAAAGTAAAAAATCAGGTAAATACAGAACAATTTTTCTGTTCTCCTAGGTTCATACCAGTGATTTAGGTACTTCTTATGTACTACTTTAGGTACTTGCTCAGATTATGATATTTTTATTCTAGCACTTCATTGGAACATGGGATTATACCCATTTTATACAGGGATAATTTGACATAAGGAATGATACCTGCAACTGTCAGGTTTCAGTGTTGCATAGAAACATCTGAAATCTCTGTGGTTGCTGGAAAAAGTCTCAGTTTCTTCTGACACGCAGTTTCTTCTAACATGGTATTTGGTGTGTCTTACCTAGACTGCAAAAATGAACTTCTGTGTTAACTATCATGTATACCTTGAGTCAGGTTGCCTTTGTCAGCAAGTGGATTTCACAGGAGTATGTTCCTGGAGAAATCAGACCAACTATGAGGAAAGTTAAAAGCAATGATGCCTTGTGACTTACTGTATCTTATCAAATGGTATGGACAGGTATTAAAAATCTCAGCCTGCAGGAGAAATTTGTATTTGTTGAGAACTTCTACAGATAATATGTGCTGATGGAATGGAGTGAAAACCCTGCATGTGAACATATTACTGATACTGTTTTAACACATGCTAAACATGTGTAAACATGTTTAACACGTTACATGTTTTAACACATGTTAACACATTCTCGAAACAAAGCTGAGTTGAAATTTCAGATCTGAATGCCTGTAATCTTTGGAGTGGAGAAAAGAGTCAAATCCACACTTATGTTTTTCATGTGTATATCCATTGCTTACATTAGTTCAAGTGCTAATATTAATAAAGTAATTTTTAAAAAAAGGTTTCTACATAGGCTATGGTAAACTATTATTTATGTAATGGAAATAAGTCTTTGTTGTTCGACAGTGTTATGGTCTTTGCAAATGTTTCCTATTACTTTTGTTGATGTTGTTGTTATCATTATTAATAATAATTAAGGTTAACCCAACCACAAAACCTCTCTGACAAGCTCTGTTAAATAATTATTGCATTTATTCTAATCATGTTTTCTACTTCTTTTGAATACTTACTTTCAAGAATGCTTATTCACTTTCAGAATCTTTGTTACCTTTTCTTCCAACTCCATCTTTGGCACTTTTTGACCTCATAATCTGTCCATGCATGACATCACAATCTGTTGCCATGGAAAGGACCATAATATCAAACAACTAAGATGGCCAAAGGTTGCCTTGCAGAAGAGAGATAGAGATTTCATAGGAAAAATCCATTAGTACTTAAATACAGTGCAATGGGAAATATCATACTATCTTTACCCAAATCAGTTACATAATTTTAAAAGGAAGGACTTAAATCGGCTGAGCTCTTATCTTCAGTCAGATTCCTCTATTTTCAGAGGTAATTGAAGTTTTATATATATATGTTTATATATATAAACAAACTACAAATTGTGAATGCTATAATATCCACTGCAATCCACTGGTTTTCTCTTTGCATTCAGAATGAAATGTGAGAATTTAATCTGATACTTTTGCAGCAATCCTGAGTCTACCATAGATTTCCTGAGTGACCCACTACTCTGTAAAATGTTAGGTTTGTTCCTAGCAAAAACTAAAGTAAATCAGTGCTTAAGAATATATGCAGTCTACTGAGCTGGTTCTAGGCTTCCAGTGCTGCACCCCTTCAGAGTAAGTAAACTGGGGGACATGATAAAATAAAGGTCACTCCTGTAATGAAAAAGAAAGAGAAATGAAGCACTGAGGCACACAAGGTCATATTCACTGGTCTTTCTGCTGCTAGGGGTATGAGAGACTTGGGGCAATGTGATCTGTCTTTGAGAGGACTCCCACTTGCCCCATCATCTGTGTGCCACGCACCTCGATACAGCTGCAGCAGCCAGTCTGGCTTTCTAAGTCTGGGATGTAAGCAAAATAGGGAGCTGGGCCATGGCTGTTTTTCCTTTCTGGAAATTTGCTACCCAAGTAGGTTGCTTGTGTTGGTTATGCCTAGAGCTGATCCTATATGCATAGCAATTACCCTTTATTATGCCTTTGAAATTAGGCAATGGTAGGATATAGAAGTAGTGTTGCTTTAATAGTTGAAAATCTTTTATGGACCATAGGTGTGGCTGTTTGTTTATGTTCCTAATTTGTAGTTTGCAGCCTCACTGAGGTACTAGACCTCAATGAGCCATGAAGAAAGGTTTACTTTTCTGCTTGTTGAAGTCCTATAACAAAAAAATTAGTGAAAATGCTTTAAAGATAAAAAGTACCTTCTCCTCTTTGTTTTTATGAGACTCCGGCTGGCTATCTTTGAACACCATCAGGCCTGCAAACTGTTGACAGGATTTTCTTCAGGCTTTTGGAGAATTTTTCGTGGAAGAAATTAAGAATGAGAAGATTTCAGCATCAAAGACTCCAAAAAATTAAGGCTGTCTGAAGGCAGAGTATTGCTACTGAAATATCTTATAACTTTTCAATAGCATTATGAAAGCTGATTTTATCAAGATCTAGACACCTTTATGTTATGCAACTTCCCTCTACATATTAAACTAGCAATCATCTATATTTTCTTTATAAAATAATTTGTGCAATTGGTATAACTAGACTCTGCCTGCTGTTGGCAAGGATGAAAAATACATCACTGCTTGTATCTCCAAGGTAAATTATTCTTCAGGGACGTGTCCCTCTGGGGAATACTTTCTTAGGAGACCCATGAACAATGAGAGATTTTCCACAGGGAATGCCCACAGGGTAAAGTGTACTTCAAAGGAAGAGATCCAAGATGAAATGAAAGTCTTCAAAGGCCAGCTCCACTTCCCCTTTCAAGAAGACAAATGACTTCAAAGGGTAACCCACCAAGACTGTAAATAACTTTTCCCCATAATACAAAAACCTTACTGAAGGCAAGTTCTCTCAGTAATGTGATATTTTAAAAGAAATCACCCAAAGCCAGGTGAGGTCTAAATGCATCCAGTGACCATCAGTATAAACCATTTCTACTCCTCAAGTAAATGTATGACCATCTAGAGATCTTAGGGAGTTGAAATATGCACTGTTCATTTCCTTCTCACTTATATAAAGTTATAGCAGGATTTAAATCTTACAAGTCTGATGGGCTAAGGAACTATGAAAATCTAGCAACAGCTTTAGGGACCTTAGGGACCATTTCTATCCAGTATAGTTTATCGAGTTAGCTACGGAAGACAAGTCAGCAAGGGACAAAGAAGACCCTATGTTTGCATAGGACATTGTATTTCATGGTAATCATCTGACTGGTCTTTCAGACTCAAAACTATAATATGGCAATATTAATTAAAAGCAAGTTTTGATAATGCCTGCTGAGGATCTTTCACTAGGTTCACATCTGAATGGCAAGGCAGTGTCTACAGGTATGTCCTTGTACAGAAAGCAAATTTAAAAGTCAATAATAGAATCAAAATATGATTGAATAATTCAGGTTGAAAGAGTCCTTAGGCGACTTCTAGATCAATGTCCTTTTCAAGGCAAGGCCACTGAATTCAGACCAGGTTTCTCAGGACTTTGTCCATCTGGTTCATTAAAACCTCGAGGGGTGGAGTTGTGTTTCAATTTCTTTGTTGACTCTTGTTCATCCTGCTATGCCATGCTGTGGTAAGTCTGTCTCTATCTTCCAATAATCTTCACAGTGGGATTAGTTCCCCCTTACATCATCTTTTCTCCAGGCTAAACAACAGCATTGGAAGAAGAAGAAGAGAAAACAGCAGAAACAGAGACCCAAAATAACCCTTATCATTAGCATTACAGAGAGTGAGGAAAACAGTTACCAAGCCTTCTGTCAGCAAGATGAATGGTAGGGGAGGTCCAGGTAAAGCTATCTCTCAGGGTAAAATCCAGTTAAATTTCATAATAAACCTGAAAATAATCCTTTGATCAAGTCCCAGAAATATAAATAAAAACCTAGTAATTTTGTCAATCCCCCACCCCAAGATTTACTGTATAAGTTGTTAATACTGACTTCAGTAGATATATCATAGACAAACAGTCCCCTATTACTCACCATTCACAGCCTCACACATACATGCACTCTAATGCAAAGGAGCCATACACAGTGGCACCAGACTATTGATATTTCTACTCTGTTGTTTAAGTAATGCACAACATTTAATATGTCAGATGGCATGACTCTTTAAAACCCCAACTAATTACTAGATACTCCTCTCACAAATCAATGATGTAATTTAGAATTGACTTGGACAAAACAATGGGCATTGCATATACTAAGAAGCAATGCTACACTTAATGCTGGAGGTTTGGAAGAGTCGAGGCTGACTTTCTATGGGTTTTAGCCTGGTTTGCTGGGGAAGGGAAATAATTGCACTATGTATATATGTGATCAGTACATCAGTATGTTTAGGAAATGGTGGCTCAACTCAAGCAAATTTGAGACCATAAATTTGAATGCTTGTTTAACTGAAAAAGTTCTGTCTAGAAAACCAATGCCTTGTGATGCAGCAAATATCTGTCATAGTTCAAAAGGGAAACTTTGCCTTTAATAATTGTGAAAACTCCTAGCACACCTTTGAATGATAAATAAACAATAACCTCAGCTGCACTTTCTGAAGTTCAGCAACAAATAAATTCTGTTCTTGTATAAAATATATTTTGGATTTAAATATCATGTCAAATTGTTGAGAAAGCTCTTACTGGAATTATCAATAATTTTTTTTTTTTTTGGGTGTGTGTTTAATGTAAGATTTTATTTAGGTAACTGGGTTAGAACTGTTTTTTTCTTAACTTGGCTGGAATGACTGTCATGAATCTTAATTTAGTAAGCACTTAGCACTTACTGTTGTAATGGAAGTAAATAATCACAAGAATCAGAATTGATAATAATGGGTCAAGATACCTGAATTAGAATCTGAGTAGCTTTACTGCTTATGGATTTCACTAAAATTGCATCTGCTGTTTATGGATATTGAATGGAACTATTGTTAATAAATATAATGCTAAAAACTGAAAACTTCACATGCATTTTCTTTATGGCATTCAGTCTAAAAATTGAAAAATATCCAGAGCAATAATAAGTAATAAATCTAACTGGAAACTTTGATTATTATGTTTTCATCATTGCTCTCACTTGTTTGAAGTTTTATACCCAAAAGGTATCTAACTAATCATCAGGTATTATTTTCCACTTTCAGCTATTTATGAAAGAAAGAAAATGAATGAAATGAGCTCAAGGATGGAAATAGCTACTGTTGCAGTACCAGCAGTGAATAACCATTACAATTTATTCGGTAAGTTGAAAGCTGTGCAGTGAAGTTACCTCCAAAATACTTGTGGGTTTGCTGCAAAGGCCTCTGGGGAAAAACCATATTCTGTGTAGCTTACTACAACGTTGACCACATCCGGGTAGACTTCAGCTGCTTGTGTACCTGAAACCAGCTGCAGCATGTCAGCACAAGCTTAGTGTACATGCTGGCTTTGCATGTGTGGTTTGTTTTCCATTGGGCTCATCTGTGCAAGGTCATGGCTCTGTGTTTCACAGAGGTAACAATCAGCTGGTCACTTCATAGCCTGACTTGTGAATATAAGACCTGGGACTGAGTGAAGGCATTTTTGACTTAGAGCATTCCTGTCTGAAAGCTTTTCAGGCTTTAAGATTTGCATTTCTGATTAGAGCCCTCTAGAGAGTTTCAAACTGATAAAGAGGTTTTGCTGTATGTTACCGGAAGACAGAACACTTCAACTGTGTTACAATGTTCTCATGTCAAGCTCTTTGTGCGTGGTGCCCAGTGCAAGCAGCCTACATGATCATATGTGTGTGAAGCAAGAGCTCAGCATTTGGGTTTAGAGCATTTGGGTTCACTGAGTTGTTAGATGGTGACAACCTTGGTACCAAGAGAAGAAAAGAATATGTGTTGTGTAATGCATGTTCTGTTAGAATCTATTTTTCTTTTGTTCCAGCAGCAGTGTGACTGTGTCATGTGGCTGAACAGAGGTGTTACACATCAGTTACATGTTGCTTAAAAATGATGCTAATTCCCTGCTGGTGCTCCCTTCATTTTCCTCAAAATAAACCACATGAAAATCAAATGCTCAAACCTGTTTTAAAAATAACAAATACATGTTTAGTTATTTACTTTCAGCTTGTTACCTTGTTTCTTCTGAACTTTGCATTGTAAGTGGAACATATTTTCAAGTTTTTAAAATAATGAAAACTTATATTTTCACATAGTTTCTTGATTTAATGAAACAAAATCCTGAGGAAAACATCTAAACATCTAATATTGCAGAACTTGTGATATGAAAATATAGCTTGAGCGTGTGGGGAAAGCAAATGGGGGTTCAGAGGTGCTGTGGAAATTATGCTGTGCTTCACAAAGTTCAACCAAAAGTTTTAAAAAAGGCAATGTTAGTGTACATACTACTTCTTTGATACAGAAGTACTTTAAGATGACCTTTATCATGCAGGGAAGGAAAAAAAACCCACTACATTTATTTTTGAGAGTTCATATTGGTGCCAATTGTAAGCAGAAAGCATTCACATAGTATTCATAAGGAAAAGCATATTTTAGTGACAAATGAGAATTCAGTGATTCCTAAGATAAACTAAGAGACTACCTGCCACTGAAATGCATGTGAATTTATACAGTAGTATGGCAGCTTTTGAGCAGTGAATTCTTCTTGCATTAAAGGCAGGAAGCTGTGAAGGATGTACCCAGATTAAATAATTTGATATTTGTTCACTCATTTCCCATTCTGATTTTGCTGTAAGGCCAGGTGGAGTTGGAAAGCTTTGAAGTGTAAACCAGCAATGAGGAATTTCCAATTCCCCACTGTGGTCAGGACAGGGGAACCACAGACCGTGGACACAAAGCCAGGGCCCTCAGAGAAACATCTTGCCCATCTCAGCAAGAAGGTACAAACCACTAGGAACTGAAAAGAAGCCAAACGTTTTGCAGTGCCTCGGCTTCTCCTCTGATTCTCCTCTCCACTTACAGGCCAAGCCCCATCCTATTTAGTTCCCAAAATCTCACATTATCAGAGCCTGAGGCTGTAGGGCTGCAATGGATGCTGGGAAACTTGTTTCAGCAAATCTTAATTCAAAAGATGACCACATCTTTAACAGGACAGAACATTGCCTGGCTAACACATGTAATATATGAATGTTGTCTGTGGTTTTGGTACAACCATGTGTAGTATCTTACATGTTCCTGTTTTCTATTTCACAGAGTGTCTGTTAAACCAGATTATTTTCTATGAAATGTCTTGCTATGTTTCTTCTTTTTGTTTGTGTCTGAAGAACGTTTAAATCAATTTGGTTGTTCACAGCAGTTGGAATGTCTGGGAGCAGCAAGGAAGATGAGAATTGCTAAGTCCTATTCCAAAGTTTTGTATCTAACTGGGTTTTTTATACTGTGCATAAATCAGGTAACACAATATTTTACTTACACTGATGAATTAAATGGAAGAGGTCTGGTCTTTGTGTAGATGTACATACAAATGTGCCAAAGTATAATTTAGCAAGTTTGTATCTGCCAACCTATATATACAGATAAAAGAGATCTCCTTCCATTTTTGATCCCTCTGTTTATTTAACTATCTCAGTAAAACATCCACTGTATTTTAAAAATGGAGTCTCAAGAAAGCATTTTTGCAGATACTTAAGCCTGTAGGACCTGGTCACTGAATTGAAGTTACAATATTTATATATTTCACTAAAGAGATAGGTGAAGAAAGAAATTTGAATAGACCTGACTCAGTCCTATACTTTTTGATTACCCAGAGATGAGGATGGAGTAGGTGACCAAAGAAAATCAATGTAAGATCATATTTATATGAACTTATATGAAAGTTTGAATTTATATTAAAGTTTTGTAATTATACAAAAAAATCCAATACCTAAATTACAGGAGGCCTTGAGTGACATGTGTCAATATCTAATAGATAGACTTATTTATACAAGGCATACCACTGATATTAAAGAGTGTGAGAGATTTCTTCTATTCAGGCAACCAAGTTAAAAGGAAGGGTACTGATCATAGTAATAGCACACGATCTCTTGCAAGTAAATTCAGGATGCTACACGTACAAAAATTGCCTGCCTCTTAGTGTATCATATAGCTCCTTGTGTTTTTTGAACACAGGGTCTTAAAATCAGAAGTATGATATTTAGGACAGTACCAGATTTTCACAGGAGCATTCCTCTGAGAACTAAATAGGCCAGTGAAAATCTGGTCTGCCTGAAAATTATGTCATCATTCTTTCTTCTTTCTGAGCTCAGATAAACTCTGTTTCTTATAGAGTCACCCCAAAATACCTTGATGGAGTTTAGGTTAGGAGAGGTCAGTAAGGATGCATAGTACCATGCCTAACCTGCCAGTACGTGAGAGTCCCTGTGAAACTATACTAGAGAAGATATGAACTAATTATTATTTTCTTTTAAAACATTCTTACCTGAATTCTGGTGTGGTAGGCACTGGTGTATCAGTTTGTTAATGTAAATCTCTTGGCTTCAGTGCTGATTTAAACGGAGGCTGCCTAAATCTTGAAGAATTCCTTTGGTTGCAGTTTTGCTCCTCTTTATTTGAACGGGTGTATATATCACAGCCTGAAAAGCTTTCTTAAAAATACAGAAAACTTAGGAACAGACAAGGACAGAGAAATAAAACAGAAAAGGCAGGGAAAAACCTGTATGTGAGAAAGGAGGAAAAAGTGAACTGTGGTATGTAAAACAAAAGAAAAAAGATCAGAATGAACTGGAGTTAATGGAAAAAGAGAAGAAGTCTTGATAGATGGCAGGAAGCCTGAGGGAGGCCTGGAGAAAGAAAACTACAAGAAAAGGATATCAGAAAAAAAAAGAGGGAGCTGAAAGAGAAGAAATGTAGGACTAGACACGATGAAATCCATGAGCACACCAAAGAGAAGACTTTTTTTTTTTAAACTTAACAGAAGCTAAAGGTATGTTATTAAACATTTCTTATTCTGTGTTTGAAAACCTAGGAGTCTGGCTCCCAATAAAAGTATAGGTCTCCCTATACTTGTGGAAAGACATTTTTCTTTCCACAGCTTGACTTGCTTTGGTAGAAAAAGAATTGCTAATCATTGTAAACCTACTTCACGAAAACATAGTCTGCAGAGAAATGGACAGTGGAGTGCTACTAGTTTTATTAAAAAAGTTTTGTAACTAAAGTGCATGCATACGCACATGCACACACCCATATATACATATTATTTTCCTCAGACAGCAAGAATATACTGCCTAAGTGGTGCACAATAATTTAAATTAATTTAGCCAGCTTTAATAACGTATTGCCAACTGCTTTTGTTACAAATAAATATTTAAAGATCAATTTTCATATACAATCAAAGCTTAGGAAAAAATCATTTCAATATGCCAAGTTTCCTTTCATTTCTCTGTCTCTCTTTTCCCCTCCTTGCCCTTCCATCGGTGGCTAGCTATTAAAGATAAAATGGTTGTAATCATTATTATAATAGATCCCTCTGCATGATCATTTTAAGTGGGCCTAATGCTCTGCTTTTCTTATTGCACTGCAATATCCTACTATGGGAATGGAAGAGATGACACAAAGGATTATGACTACTGGTTATGAAAAAGGAAGACCAGAAAGAAAGTTACTCTTTCCACAGAAGTGCTTAATAAACATTAAGGGTTCACATACAGGCTGATAGGAAAAAAAGCCACATGAAATGAGCCTCTTTAGCACAATGTTTTCCATTGCAATTTTACTGAAAACACAAGTTAATTAAAACACACACATAAATAGCCTACTTTTGAGTTCTAACTATGAGACAAGGCCATACTGTACACATACAAACTGTAAGAAATAATTTATAGGACAAATTCCCCACAAGACCATTCAAGGGAAAAAAAAAATCCCTAAAAGAAAGAGAGAAAAAAAGACCTGGCTCTTGACACTAAAGGCTTAACATCAAATGCGGCCAGAAATCCATTTTCACAGTTTTATTGCCCATTCTGGACGCTTCATTTCAAAGGGAAAGAATTTGAATTCAGACACATAAAATTCCCTTTGTTCTCTTGCCCTCCAGCCTTTGGTGCCAGTGTGGACGGTCCTATAGGGAGAGGTTGAGATCAAAAAAAAATTTGCAGCTTAGATACCTGGCCCCAAATGATGCCCCTTAGCATTCTTAATTAAATCAGCTTTGCAATAGATTGACAATGTACTGTCAATTATAATAATTTATATTAGCAAACAGAGTCTTTTTAAGACTTTGGAAATAAGAGAATTTCAGTATACCTGGGGAAAAAAAAAAACAGAGCCACAAAATTATACTGCATGATGATCACATACAATACAGTGCATCAGACCGTAGGTTACATATCTTAACGTTGGGTAAAGTTGATGTGATTTTGCATATCTTTTCCCATCTGAAAGGACATTTCCAGTTAGGTCCATCTGCGTTTGTTGTTTTTCTGTTAGTTTCAGAACAGAAGTTGAGTGTATTGCAAGGGAGTAAGGGAGTAGGAAGGAGTTTCTTTTTCAGCCCTGTGATGGGGGGAACCTTTGTTATAGAGAGAGGGCCTGATCCAGAGTCTAATGCAGTGGAGGGAGGTATTCCTATTGATCTCAGTAGGCTTTGGACCCATACCTGCAGAGATTATTTTCATTCAGAGTTCTGAGGTACTTTTGATATTAAAATTTGCACAGGCATATTTATGAAAGAAGATACCTCCTTGGCTAGAAAGCGACATCCCAACTTGTACTGATGAATAAGGTACATTCTGCTTTCTACAGTGTTTTTTCTTTATGTTTTAGCCTCATGCCTCTTTCTATTCCAGTTAATTTGGAATAGATACAGATCAGCTCTCAGGCTTCAGAGTGTAAATTGATCACCTGGAGAGGTCAGAAAGGCATTTTTTCCTCTCTACATACAGCACTGCACAAGAGATTAGAGGTCTGTATAACAATGCCTGTATTTCCACTTTCTGTGGAGTTTATAGCTACTTTTTCCTTTCTTCTTTTTGGAACCCACTGACTCTGATATTCATTTTGCTTTAGTAGCTTATATATGACTTTTGCTTCAAACATTCATGTAAGTTGATTTGGATTTTCCTGTGTGAAATATAGCTCTACCATTGGATGTTAGTATAGGAGAGCAAATGAGGTGTATGTTGTCAGAGTATGTTCTTGTTTAGTGGCAGTTAATGGACACTTCTCTGTTAACGATACAGATATGAGATATTTTTGATTGCTTATTGAATTGATTTATAGAGATACTGTCACTGTAGCAGTTAAAAAGAAGCTTATTTTAAACCTTGAAAAACATATTCTTTTGTATAAACCACCCATGGAACAGGCAACTATACTTTAATTTTTTGTGAGACTTTAAAAATCTGTAACCAGGAAATGCTCATCAGGTGTTTCAGATTTCACCATAGATAGAAAACTTTTCTAAGCCTTACATCTTTGAAATACAAACTGAGTTGGGAGATTTTGACATTTCTCTCAATTGAACTATTCCCAAATTCATGAGCCTTAAGGACCTTGCAGCCATCCTAGCAATATATTTGTCCAGAAACAGGAGGTAAGCTTAAAAGATAAGAAAGAAGCGAAAAAAATATTATGACCTGACCTGAACTGTGGAAGAATCAGGACCTGAAATTTGAGAACTGGCCTTCAGAATGACCTCACATAGGTCCCTCAGAAATTATTTTTGTGAACTGAGATCAAGAGTTTCCAAGTCAGGACCCATCCACCAACTGTTATATAGAAAAGAAAGTGGCACCTCGTTTGGTGAGGTCTCTTTTGAAGCATGTCTTCAAGACATCCTCAGTTGTAGCAGATTGAACTGCAGCTGGAAGCGAGCGAGGGGAAATTTTAAACCCAGATATTCTGTAATAGTTTGTCACTATGGTGGTAAGTAGCTGAAATGTGCTTCTGCTGGAGCTTCTAAATAAATGCAAAACTGACATCATTTCAGTAGTAGAGATCTCTTGACTTGCTTTAGACATTAGCATAAGATCAAATACAGATTCATGTTTTTGCTGCTGCAATCAGAGAAACATACTGAAATTATTTTCCTTCATCTTTTCTTTTCCAATTATATTTTCCTCTTAAACTTCTTAGTTTTAACTCATCTTTCTTTTTACTACACTTTTTCTTCTTCCTACAAATGCATGTTATAATCATACAAATGTGTATTATAATAACGCATATTATAATAGGGATATACTAAATCCTGCCTACAGAGCAAGACAGCCTACAGCTGTTTCCTCTAAGCATGCCTTGTGAAGGCAGTCATTGAATTCTGCAGAGTATTCCTCTTCTGTTCTTCCACCAACCTCAAATCCTTTAGCAATAGAAAGCTTCTATGTCAGGCTGTCCTCTCTTTTTAGTATCTCTGGACATGATTAGGGTACCATTCTGCTTTGAGAAATCCTTTCTGTTTCTTAGTCCTTGTAGCCTTATTCTAGAATTTCTTTATCTACTCTACATCTTTCTTTCAAATGAGCAGTATCTGTCAATAGGGAACTTTAGCTTTATGAACTCGCAGAAGTGAGGACTAGTATCCTTTTATATTTATACAACAACTCTCCAGCTATAAGAAAACTGAGGAGCATAGTAAGTGCCTGGCAATTCAAAGAGCCATTAAATTTGTGGCACATATAACAGAGGAAGAGGAGGTGACATTTACTGTGATATGGTGTCTCTCTCAAGATCTCCAGATTAAACAGAGCAGAAATCAAGCAGTTTTTAGATAGATTCTTGGAACATTTTGAAATTAGTTAATCTGAAATCAAAATGATTAATAAAATTATAATTCATTCTTTGAAGAGAATTTTCATACATATTTTTATTCACTCTGTGAAGTATTACTGACTGTTGACACAGTTAAGTCCAATACATACTCAATTCCTGGAACTTTTAAATGTCAAGAAACCAGAGTGCTGCACAGGATTTAAAAGTATCATAGTTTGGAATCATGCTAAATTCACTTAATTTGAACAAATGTTTGCAATGGAGAAGATTAGATTTTTTGATGAACCCATTTCAAGAGCGACAGATTTTTTCAGATAATTTCAGTGTACGACAAAAGGTCTTACACCTGAAAAAGTTTGGTTGAAGTATGAATGTAGTGCCTCATGGGAACTGTGCTCCAGCTACTGCATGGTTCCATTTTCTTTTTTTGAGACCATTTCCTTCATTGGAGTACCTTTCTAATGATGCCCGATAACCGTGTGATTCTTATGATGCATTGAGATAACACAAGAAGAAAGGAGACCCTTCGGGAATTGTAGTCCTGCTAGGAAGTACAACATTAAGAAAAATAAATGGGGAGAAAGGATAGATGAATTACAGTTTCTTGTAGAGCACCATAGTGGCATTTATGGTTCAATATTCAAATTCCAAGTAAAAGTATTGAGGTTTTACATTTGTGCCCATGCCCTCTGCCCTGATGCCAAAAAAAAACCCCTAAACAAAACAGAGTAAAAGTATGTGCTGTCATCAATGACCCATTATAAACAAAATCTTTACTGGGGTCTGTAAAAAACTATGCTTAAAGACATCCTGGAATAGGAGAGCTAACTTTTTTAATTTTTCTTTTTTATTCTTTTTCCTTCCTGTTCCAAGTGGGTATCTGTGAAGATTTATTTCCTATGTAGATCCAATGGTAATTTAAGATGATAAATCTCTCAGAGACAACTCTCTGCAGATTTAGTGCAAATGTATGCCTGAAGCTAATTTTTTCCAACAGTCTGGCTTTTCCTTTTCCAGTTATATTGGCTTCTGAGTAGTCCAGTCCTTTGTTTTCTGGTGAACCCAACAGGGATTTTACTTTTCAGAAAAGACACAGGGTCTTATTTTTCAGGGGTATCCATGAAGATGGTCAAGGGATTCCTGTGAGTATCTGGGTAGACAGGAGAATGTTCCCATTTAATGTCTTTCTATCATAACCATAATGGAATTTTAACTTAGAGTTACATGAAATAAGGTTGAAAGAGAATCAAAAATCCCAGATCTATCCTTGTCTCCCAGGGCAGAATATGCTGTACCTAAACCAGGCTTGTCATCTTTATCTAACCTTCTCTTAAGAATTTCCAACAATCTAGATTCCATCATCTCTTTAGACAATGTACTCCAAAAAGTTATAGTTAATATATATTTTTTTTTTTCCTGGCTCACTACGTCTTGCCTTATAGTGTGGAGAACAGATGATTCCATTTTATTTTGTAATGTCCTTTTCTGGATACCTACTTGTTTTTAGTGCCATGTCCCACAGGCTTTTCAATAAGTTTGCATCTTCTTTCAAGTGCAGGGCCATAGATGGACATAATTTTCCATTTGTGGTTGTATCTGCTCAGAGGAGGGGACAGGCTACCCAGGTGCCTTTCAGATGACACTTTTTGTACATTGTTTCTTTGCCATAACATGACATACCTCACTCGTGGTAAGCATTCCTGAGTGAGCATAGAACTTTACCTGTGTCCATACTAAGTTGTATCCTACTTTTTCATGCCATTACTTCATCCAATTAATTTTGAAGACTAATGCAAAGAATATGAAGTATGGTTTAGCTGCATGTCATCTGTACATGTGCTAAAATTACACTTCGTTACATCTTCAAGTCATAATGAAATACAAATTAGTGTCAAACGTAGGACAGACCCCCGTGGAATACTAAGTGCATCCATCTAGGATAAAAAGAAATCACTACCTCAGTTAACTTTCACTAATATTTTATTTGCCTGCTTTCTATCATATGCTGTGTTTGGTAAAATCTTAGTTGTTGTAAGTTATGCAACCAAGAAGTCAGAACCAGAAAAAATGGCTATGCATTAAATCATAATAAAAAAAGATCAGTTTGATTTAAAGTTAATTTTGCTCCACTTTAAGACAAGGACAAAAATTATACCAATTTCATTTAAATGAAACTTGGACCACATTATGACGGATGAGCTGATCTACATTTAATTATGTTGGCTGTAACATAGAAACATATTCAGCTTGTTTATTGGTTTAGAAGTATCTCTTTCCTCCTGCTCTGTCCCCTCCTCCTCCTCCCCCCATTAGATTACAGTGGAATAAGTGAATCTCTTAGAAAAATAGCAGAATAACTCAAAAGCAAGTGGTATAAAAAGGAGCACATTTTAAATGACTTAAGCGTATTTGTTTTGGAAGACAAATGAGATCTGGTTTGGGTGTCTGTTTCTGTTTCAGGCAAATGCAATCAAAATCTTAACTCTACCTATGAAAATAGTCCACTATTTAATAGTGTTACTATCTAAACTACTTCATGGGGGTTTGTTATTTAGTATTTGCCTTTTACCTCATTTCAGCTGTACATTCCATTTGTCTCTTCCTCCTTATTTTTCTAAACAGGACATCACACAGCCCAGACGAGTAACAGCATTGCGAGAGAATACAACATTGTTCACATAGTTTCTCAAACAAGACTGCAGTGAGCTTTGTTAAAAATAATGTTTACCATGGCATGGTACAAATATCTTATAGTGGAAAACACTCTAAGCCAGGAAATACTGTGGTAAAATCAATAGTCCGGAAAACTATTATGCTTTCTAATGGCACCCACTGTTTGAGCAGGGAAGACATACAGATGTCAGATACCACATTTCTTATGTCCTATTCATGACTAAGGGAATCAAATTACATATAGGCCTGAACAAACACATAGATTTATATCTGAGAGTCCTAGCTCCTGTGGAGTAAAGCTTGTCTGGGGTCTGGAATCTGCCCCCAGACCCACTGAATTCCGGGTAGATTTTCCCTTTTCTTCAACCGGCTCTGAGGTGACTCTGAAGGGGACAGCATCTAGTACAAGAAAAGTGGGCAGCATGGGCCATTCAAACATGGCTGGCTTTGGGTCCTTCACACTGCTCCTCTTCAGAACACACAGAGGGTGAGAGCCGGGTGTCCTGCCTGTGGCCAGCCAAGGGGAGCAGAGGGGAATAGGGCACTGGGGATGCCCAGTGGAGGTGTGGAACCCCACTCCTGGGAGGATGTGTCTCATGCAGAGATACAAATCAGAGAGTGTTTTAGCCTGTGGGAGGAATACACTGGGCCCATTAAACATTTTCCTGAGCTTCAGTACAAGTGGGCATGTAGAACTGGCACATTCCACCTTTGGTGACTCATGGCAAACCTCTACACCTTCCAGCTGTCCAGAGTCAGACTGTGTCCTGGCACACTGGGCTGTGGTATCAGAAGCACAATGCAGTCACAGTTTGGATAGCAGCTCCTCTTAGTCCTTTGGAGCCATTCAGATCGGGGTTACACAGAGACCGATGTTAATAGTGCTGAGATTAAACTAGAATATGGCACACGAAACAAAAATTCTTTGTTACCAGCATTTATATGTGTATGTATGTATATATGGAATATTCTCGTATATATAGAATACTTTGATGTTGTTGGGAATACTTCTTAAGTACCATGAAGTATTTATAAATATTCTATGATTATATACATAAGAAACTAAACATATTGCAGTTGGATAACAATAAGTACATATGTTTGTTGTATGCTTAAATGCATTTTGGAATCAGCATCTTAAGCAGCTGGTCAGGAAAGGTGGAGACTAATAGCTAAAAAGGATCCCATTGATTAAAATTTCTTCCCACTTGGATCTTTGTCCTTTTTATATTATTTTTATATTATATTGTTTGTGAGCTTGACTGATGTACTTCATGCAAGATTCAGAGGCAAAGCCCCCCACATTGTATAATATTTAAATAATTGGATGCTGCCAGAAAGGTGGTGTTTTGAAGAGTCTGCAGTTTTGTATTGAAATCAAATATATTGTAAGCATAGGGAAACACAACTTTGTGCCCTAAGATTGTCTGGTGTCATGGTCAACATTTGAAATTTGCATGAGAGGTTATTCAAAAGAGAGACTGAAGACCTCCCTATTGTATTAGCACGGTAAAGGAATTCTTTGCATCTGTTATCCTGATTCACTCTAGCTCTGGTATGCACAGAGTCTGATTTTTTTATAAACTATAGGTTTTTATGCAAAGATATTTTATTAACCTATTTAAAAGTTTTATAAAAGTAAATTATATTTATGTCTGTATCTCCTATTTACAATCATTAGGGAACCCAGACCACCTCCGGTGACTTCAGAGGACTGGTCAGGTCCCATCTGTGTAAATCTTGTGAGTTGTCATAGGCTCATTGGATTTGATTTACATGTGAAACCTGTGGGCTGAGCACAAATGCTAACCAGACAGCTGATAAATAACAATACCAAAGCAACACTTCTGCATTTCTTTAACTCCTTTCTTACAGGGACCGCCAAATGTTTTTCAGACATGAAAGAGTCAACCTTCACAGTAAAAAGGTCTTATTGCAATAATGTCCAGGACACCAAAATTTTAATGTTTATATACCTTATTATGTCTATCAGTTTGATGCTTTGTCACTTTAATAGTGGACTAAGACTCATCACACAAGTTTTCTTAAATGCAAAAGCAAAACCTGGTCCTGTGCCAAACAGCTCACAAACTAAAAGCCTGATCAGTTGACAAGGAGTCCTTTAAACTTACCATCCTTTTTCTGAGACATGTCTGTGTAGATTTGATGCAGGTGAAAACCAAACAAGTTCAAGCTACCCAGGAAGTGGCTTAAATCCACTGTGAGTTTGGTTTTAGGAAACAGTTTCGTTTCTTATTTGCAACAGTCTAGAAGCACGTATACATGCAGTTATCAAGTCTCAGCTGAGGGCTGTACCTCAGCTGCTTGTGGCTGGCTTGCTCATACCCTAAATCTAGTATGACTTCAGATGATGAGACTTCAAATGAGGTTGCAGTACCAGCTTGAGAACCATAAACAAAGAGGTTTTGCAGAAAGCAGACTGATTCAGGTGTCAAATTCAAGGATAAAATTTCATTCCCACTACGTAGATATAAATTAGGAGACCTATTGCACAGTCCCAAAGTACTTTAACATTGATATTTGGAAACCAGTTTATACAGAATGGGTCTATGTTTGTGTGTAAAACTAACTTGGCCCAGATGCTTCTTATCTGTGTAAGAGCCTAATCCACTGTCCAGTAATGCCAAGGGCAAGTCTTGCAAGATATGCCTCCAGAAAGACATTGAGCTCAAGTAAGATTTCTTTCTGAGAGTAAGGAGGGAATAATGTGCTTAATGATGGCATGGACGAGAGACACCACAGAGGCTGTAACAACCTGCTGCTTGCTGCAGTGCAAACTAACACCAAAGAGGCACACAGATATACACAACCATTATCCGTGGTCATCCTGGCACTGTGCCCCTTCATGCAGCTCTGAGAGTCTGTAGACAAACATCTCAGTATGACCCATCTTTTTTATATCTTTTACTTTGATTTGTCTAGATCCACTGAACTGTAATAAAATTTCTTCAAATTTTAAATCAGGCCTTGGATTCCCTATAAAACACTGTTATGCACCTAGGTTTATCTTGATTTCAGTAAAGCATTTGACACCGTCTCTCACAGCATCCTTGTAGATAAGTTGATCAAATATGGGTTTGGTGATCAGGTAGTGAGGTGGATCAGGAACTGGTTGAAAGGAAGGAGTCAGAGAGTTGTAGTCAATGGGGCAGAATCTGGTTGGAGGTGTGTTACTAGTGGAGTCCCTCAGGGGTCGGTGCTGGGACCGGTGTTGTTCAACATCTTCATCAACGACTTGGATGAGGGTATAGAATGTACCCTCAGNTGCTCCTAAGGGGGAAGAAACAGATGCCAGGAGTGTAACAGAAAGCACTTGAAGAAAAAGTTGTGAAACAGACCTATTAACAACTGGTACTTAGAGGGCTGAAAGCCTCTTTGATGTTGGGGGGACAGCAACAGCACACTGTGTGACATGAACCGTGTTCTGCACTGTGTGTTGTTCATGGGTGAGCAAGGGAAACATATGCCAAATTCATGTCTGTTTTGCACCATCTCAATATAGTTGCTGTTAATGATTTAGAAATATGCACTTTACAATGAATATAAAACATAACAATTACTCTAGGTATTCTGGGAACACAGTTTTGATGGTCACTACTGCACAAAAGTAGCCTCTAAACAGTTTTATAAAAAAATATGAAGAAAAGTCCTAGGCTATGCAAATATTATTATTATTATAGCAGTATTTAATAACCACAAAGTAAAGTAATCAGATTTAGGTAATGACAGAGTTAAAGCTGACCATTCAGCTTCAATTTAACGTACTTATGCATATAGTTTATATTATGTTATAAAATTGCCTTTTTGTTTTCCTGTAAGATCCAAGGTTTATCTTGAACACAGAATAAGTTGTTTATGAAATAAGCTGCTATTACATAATTTGGTTATTTCTGTTATTTGGTCTTTGCCATGTTTGTGTATTTTAATCAATAGGATGCATTACAGCTGCATTTACCTTATGAAAACTTGTTAATTTTACCTGCAAGTGCTTTTTCATTTCTTTAAGGTATTTCCTGAATGTTTCTGTAATTAGTATGTGTGCAGAATGCATAATTATGCAAATCCCATAAAGGTGCATCATAAACACCATAATACTTGTCATGCTTCTAATAGCACCCATTAGGGTGCTGTCAACACCACATTAATCAACCAGGACCAAATTTTGCCTGGTTTTATTTTCATCACTGTTAGGTCAAATGTGTAAACATCAGTAAACAAAACTTTTTAGAGTCTTCTGGTTTCCTCGAGTTCTAATGTGACATTATATGATGCTTTTCAGATGTCCTAGGCTATGCAGGTGCACATCTTAGAGTCCTGCTGCTTTGTCTCTACAAGTACATCTCCACTGTGTGGTTAAGTGCAATGATCAAATTAAATGCTGAAGAACAGAATATGTCAGATTAGTGGAGTTGTGTACTAACCTCATAACTCTGTGACCCTGACTCAAACTTGAGTGTCCCTCCATAACATTGTCTTGCATGGAATAACATGTACCAACTAACAACATCACCAACAAAATCAGTAAGGAAAACAGGGCTGAGCAGACACTGACAGTCCTCACACAATGCAATTGAAATACATGGCAGAGTTGTTCTCCAGGCTGTACTTTTCATTGTGGTTATAGAGCATGGCAGACTGCGGCAGATCTTTCAGCAACACGACTTTTGGTTTTCTTGTTGAGTGGAAGACAACCTGCAGAATGAAAACAGAACCATTCTCCTGGGCAAGAGAAAGGAAAGGGTAAGTACGGGCTCCCTGTGGGGAAGAAAACTCTTTTAACTAGAGCCCAGTACCTTTGATGTGAGAGATGCTGTGTTTTGCTGCTGTTTTCCCTTCCCCTGAATTATCATGCAAGGTGACATCCCAGAGTGAAGATTTCGGATTCCAAAATGTTGGACAGTTACAAAGAATTACATACTATTTATTTCTGTATATATATTTTTAATTTTGGAATGGAAATAGTATGAGAAAAATGTTTGAGGAGACCTGAAGGGGCAAAAGAGCTTGTAGGCACAAGATAAGTCAGGGATGCTCTGTGTTTCAGTGGCAATGTGTGGAGGATTGGGTGCAGTATGACATTTAATAAACCAGAGCTTCAGCTGCTAACATTAAAAAAAATCCCCCAAAAATCTCATCTGGCACATAAAGCTATTCTAGGCCACACAGAGCACTAGGGTCTAAGCACAGCTTAGAATCATATAGATTTTTCACCCATAAGGAAATTTCAGCGCTGCCACCAACAGAAAATAGCCCTTATGGAAAAGAACTGTATTAAATAAAAATATTTTTAAAAAAATCATGAGATCCAGGAAATTTTGAATTTTTCCTTGCAAATTCCATACTTCTGTACATCATTTTTCTATGGAACAAGGGAAAACTTGAAAAGACAAAACTGGAACATGATCATTTGAAAAAAATGAATCTACATACATAAATGGTTGTTTTCTCTGTGAGAAAAGGTGATAACACATTCACCAAGAGCCTCTGGTGCTTCACTCCCAGGTCGTTCTGATTCACAGGTAATTTACATTCCTCTCACAGTACTTTTCAATAAACTCTGATCTATAATATAGTCAGTTCTAACAAGCCAGATTTCAAAAGGTTTATCCATCTAGCTAAAATGAACCTCAGTCATTGTGCAAAAAACACCCACATAGGCTATTTGTCTTGGACTTGAACGTTTGGCAAAAAGCCTGACTTAAGCCTTGAGCATGAGAGCTTAGTCAAAAATGCTGTCATTCACTGGAGGGGTTTGATGTCCAGGGCTGACCCCACCCTCTGTACTTAGCTCTGAGCTTCTTGGCAAAGGCAGAAAAACCACAAGACAAGTTTTATCATCTGGTAAACCTGTCGCTTGAAAAAGAAAATGACTTCAGTAAAACACTTCAACAATTATAGTACATTTTAATTAGGTGTATATCACATAATCACAGCTCAATTTTTTATTTTTTTCTCAATGTATAAAGTTTCAAAAAAAAATAAATACAAACCAAAATCCCAACCCTTTTCTACTCACTGTAAGAACTTCACTGCTACCCCTGGTAGCAGTGGTCTAACCTTCCACACCCGTGGAATATCTGTTAGTTTTGGATGTTGGAAAATACAGGGATTAGGTCATAAGTGAGTTGGGTAGGCAGCTAGAGGTGGGTAGATACAAACACCTCATTCACCTCCTAAGAGGAAGAATTTAGACTGACATAGAGCGAAGGAGGAGCAGCACAGAAAAATAGGCAGCTTGTAATGGCAGAACCTGTTCCCAGTTCAGGGTTGGGACAATACTAACATAGGGATGCAGTGGAGGCAGCTTTTAAAGAAGAGGGGAAAAGCCGGGCCTGGTGAGTTGTACCTGCCTCAGATAGTTATCTGATGAGTCTGTCTATTTCTTACATTTTGGTAAGACTTATTTAGCTTGTCTTGACAGTAAATTCTTATCTAATTGAATTGACAAGTATGGACATTTTTAAGTTAAAGCTTCCAATCTGCCCCAAATTCAACTGGTTTTTATTTCAGTGTAGTGTCTGCCATATGAGTTAATATATTGAGACACAGTTGCTGAAGAAGGCTGATCAAATATCTTTGCACTGGCAGAGAGCAGACTTATGATCTTCTTTGGTCATTCTTTCTGGTGCTGTGCTGGATTTAAGCCCCTTGTGTTTGTTTTGGCATGAATAGCACCTTTTGTTGTTATTCTTATCCCTAATTCTTTCCTCAACTTTAGGCAGTGAATTCCTGGCTGTGAATTCCTCCTATCTGTTTCAGTGTCTTGTTTGATGATCATGAAGCACAAAGAGTGTGTGTTCAAACATCCCAGTCCTACAAGTTTTGAGAAGTCCTGCTAGATGATTGTCAGCCTCAACTCTCATTAAATCCAACAGTAAAGGTTTCTCTGTGCTTCTGCTGATGTCAAGATGAAGCTATAAATTGGTAATTAGATAATTGTTAGGTATTATGGAGTCTCTTAAAATATCTCTGTCCTTCTTTTCCTTCTTTTCCCCCTTGTTATTGAAACTTTTGCAAAAAGCTTAATAATTGACAATTTTATACTATGCATGAAATTATAAATTTACCTTTTATGCTTCTATTTCCATCTTTTTGAAGTGTGTGCTTTCAAAATGTGTGTCTGTGTGCCTATTAGTCATTAAGACCCCTTTTGGAGGGATTAGACTCTGTCAGCAAATATAAAATATCAAGCAGTCCTTTCTAAGAAAGACACACCCAAAATGATGTTCACACTCGGATTTCTGAGACACAATCATCAGCAAGACATTATGAAGAGTACTGATGTGCAAGGAAGTTGTATTTGTGTATTTTGTCTGTTTGCACACACATGCATAAGTGTTTTGCCAGAAATTATGTGTACCCTGTGCATTAATACTTTGCAAATATAGTTGACATATATACAGTTTTAGAGCAGTTTGGTAAATTACTCAACAGCCTCATGACTTTTAAATGACAAATATTCGCTTGGAGGCTGACAACTTCTATGCCAAGTTTCAATCTAAATTGCCCACTGCAATTAATTCTGAGTTAAGGAGCCATAAAAAATGAGATATATACTGGAAAGTAAGGATGAATAAAGTTCACTTTTGCAGTTTTGCCAGGTGAGTACTTAAATAGTTGATTCTAAACCTGCTATAGTAATTTACAATTACAATTACCTGCTACAATCTGTATATTGAATGATGCCATTTAGGAAAGAGTTTTATCTGATTGCAAGGAGCACTTAAAAAAGACACTTTTACATATCACACAGTTTGGAGTTGTGACTATCAGGACCTGTTACAAAGCTTTCTGAAATGAAGAGATAGAGACCTGTTAACTCTAACAGCTTCGGATTGGACATGAATGACAGTATAAAATAGATTTTTTTTTTCTACTTAAAAGTAATACAGACTCACCTTTTAAGTTTTGCAGGTTAAATTCTATCCGGATTACCATGAGCTAAGAGCTAAGGATCTTTGGTGTGCCACGAGCTGTATCATATTAAACCTCTTCATAACATTAATTCCTCATTGAAAATTCTCCTGTTCTTCAGTGGTCACAGTAAGTTCACTCAGAGTCTATAGTCTTTTGGATTCTTTGCCTGCATACATATATGATAGAAAAAAATCACTTGTCTCAGTCACACCTATGACTGGATAAAACAACCCCGTAAATGTATCCCTGTAACCCTAGTCTTTTACACAATATGGGTCTTACCAGATTGTTTTTCCACAATAGCAAAAATACATAATGAGTCTCTCTTGCTTGTACCGTAGCACTGCAGTACAGAAGGCACAGCCAATCACCCCTACTGGTAGCCACGTTTAGAGGTTAGGTTGGGAGCACTTAGAAAACAGGAACTGCATCATCCTCTGCCTGCCATAGCACCTGCAGTGAGTTGATCATACTTGATTACAATATATGAAATCCCAGCCTGCAATACAGTGGTTATATAGCAACACTTGTATGTGATCAGGGGGAAAAGACGAGTGTCTTGCGGTGTAGGGTTGGAAGGGAGAACAGAAAATATAGGCAGTCCAGAGGTAGAGAGAGGGGGTCAGAGGTTAGATTAAGATGTGGGTGTGTCTTTTTCTGTGTCTATCCCCATATAAAGCATGTAAGCCATTTTTGCCTTTTGCCCAAGAAAGGGAGTGTCTAAGGAAAGGTACTAAGGTATCGATATACCATGCCTGTGAAGGAGACACGTGATGATACAGTGAGGAGGATAACCATGTTGGGATTGTAGAATAGTAAACTGGGACAGTTTTGAGTTGCAGTGGATTATTTAGTCCTGCACAAAAATTGGGAGAAATCATCTACCTGCAGTAATATATCTTAAATTGTTCTAAAGACACTGGCAAAATCTGCTTTCACAACAAATCACAGATATCCTTATTACTGTTTCATCTTCTGCTTTATTCCCTATTCTTGACACCCTCCATGTAAGCATTGGTCGGCAGCAAGGATGGATTGTTAGATTCATAGCATATCCACACTTGGTTGTGAACCAGGTGTGCAGTAGATGCACTACATTCTAGACACTCGAATAATTGCTCAAGACTGCAAAGGTGGCAGACAGATTGTATGATATTTGGTACAATGATGTTTGATAATCTGTCCTCATAACGTTCAGATGGTTCCTCAAATACGTTCCTGGAGATAGACCATGACCTCTGTTCAGCTTCAGGACAATGACTGTGTATCTCCACCAACTTATATATACTTCCACACTTTTCCTTGCACCTTAACAAGTCAACTACACAGGTCAGGTAAAACAACTCTTTCTCTTGATGGAAGAGTTCGGTCATCATAAAAATCTCATATTTGGTTTTCATTCTTTATATGTGCCAGAATCCTACCACTTGAGGAATCTGTGCAAATGGAAATCACTAATTTTTAACAATAATGATTATAGAAAGAATACAAAATGAAGACACTAACTAATTCTTGCCTTTTGCAGTTTTTCACACTAAGCTTCCTCATACAGTGAGAGTCCGATGCTAACTGTAGAAAAATATCTTCCTGATTAAATACCTATTAGATAAGAATTAAAGGCATATTAATAAATTTTTTTCTAAGTTATGTATGCATGTAGGCATGTTTAAAATACTCCTAAATCTGTTTTGACATTATTTAGAGGTTATTCCTTGACTATAAAAGCAAAATGCACATGTTCATACAGAACCTAGGCCAGTAAGATGCTGAGTGAATCCTTCATTCTTCTGGGTATAGGTGTTTATAAGAATGAAAGCTGCTAAACATCTCTCGAGACAAGCTCCTTATTTCCCACATCTGACCCATACAACCTGTAGCCTGGTACAGGACATCTGACTAACAAAATATAAGAATGCATGATGAGCTGGAAGTGCTAATTTTGAGTCCTGTATTACCTGCATTCTAGTTTTCTATCTTGCTAAAGGGCAATGGGCAGAAGATCTGAGTTTTTTCCTGAGGGAGCTGCTCGCTCTCCCAGAAAAAGTTCAGGTCCAGTTAACAAAGTTTGCTCTGAATGTTCACTTTCTGAGAATCTTACATAAATATTGTGTATCTATTTCATCTCATCAAAAGTTTTGTCAGTGTCGAACTGCACAAGTCAGTGCCAAAATATGTAACCAGCTTTAGAAATGAGTATGGTTAACACTATCTCCCTGCAGAGCAACAATTTCCCTTTTATAGACCCCACCTGAGCTGGGTGAGTGCTGCATGGACATACTGTTTTCAGCCTGCAGCCAACATTTAAGCAATAATCCAGAGTGACAGTTTTATGACAGATCTGAGTAACTCATGAAACCATGGAAAGGATCCTTTCCTCCTTTCTTAAGTGGCGTCCACATACGCACAATTTACAGGTGCTGAACAAGGGAAGGACTCTCCTCAAAGAGCAACATAGTATAAAGAAATGACCAATCCTTCAAACTATTACAGAGATTTAAACTGAAACCATTTCAAGGTTAACACTTCCGATCTCTGAAGTTCCTGCATAAAAAATGTTAATGACAATGGACAAAATTAGCCTTCCTGGGCAGCTAATGATAACTCACAGCGCTAATATCTCTCTAAATTTCTACATTTCAATTTGCAGTCCTATGCAGAGCTTAGTTAAAGGGATACATGTGTTGTTACTACATTCAGGTCAAGCTCTCCTACTATTAAATACAAAAGCAATTTAAAAAGCAATGATATAGCTGAGATACAAGCCCATAAACCAGAAGAATTCCCAGCTAAATCTACAACTGGCCCCTCTGCTCATCTCTGTTGTATCTAAACATTTCAACCCACAGGGACCTATAAAAGAAACTCTCTGCAGTAGATGATATTACACGATCCATGTGGTCATTTGTAAATTCTGTAGTACACATATAATGCACCAAGGAATTCACTGAGGTTTTTATATTAGTATCTTGTTTGGTTTGGTTTTCCCAGTTGCACAGTAATGGATCTCCATAGATTGGATTTTTATTAGATTATTATGCTGTTCTTTTAAGGAGGTATGTCCTCTCTAGAGTCTGTGACAAAACATTTTATAGAAGATAATTTAGCCTAAGTATCTTCTGGGATCAGATTGAAAAGGAAGTACAAAGTCCACATTTAATTCTACAACCTTAGGACATTGTAGCTAAGTCTTTTCCAGCTACAACACGGATTCTCAGTCACGACAACAGGCTGCCCAGAGAACTTCTTTAGAATCATTAAACAAAACAAAGTATAAAAGTGCATGGGGTCTGCAGGAATTCATCTGCAAAGTTAGAACAAAGCTGATTGGAAGTGCTCACTTAAACGTTTCCCTGTGGAAAATTCTTTTTTTTTTTTTT
>VWZY01006947.1:234549-273771 GCA_013399075.1 Chloroceryle aenea
TTTTTTTTGTGGTAAATGGAAATTAGTGTCTGCTTTCCTTGGAAAAAAAATCCAAAGCCCAGCAACAAAGGACACACAGGTTAACAAGTATTAGCATAAAAAAGCACAGCTCCCACTAAAGCTACTTCCTTACGGCATGTCCACGGGAGTGTTTCAGGTATGGAAACACTGCTGTCTGAAAAATTAAGAGAATGCAGTTTTCTACAACTACATACCAACAGAGAATTGCCCTTCTACCTATTAGCTTGTTTTTTCAGATGGAGCCAAAGGCCTGTACACTCCTTGTCTCATGCTGGTGGCTTTTCTTTCTGTGCCTACAGCCAAGGTTTAGCAGTCCTATAGAGGTAATACAGTGTTGCTTTTTAACTTCTCCTTTTATTTCTGTAATCACAAACATTTTAATTATGCTATAGTAATGCCTGTATTTAAGCATGTAATAGGTATATAATGTTCTCTGGAACAAAAGATTTGAAGTCGTATAATGGCATTGCACAGTATGTAGCTTTCACATTGTTACTCAGTTCTGTTCCCTGTTCCCTCTGATTCACACTCTGTGGCAGAATAGTAAAGAGGCTTTGAGTATAGTATGGGGAACAGACAGCCTGGCAGACAAGCAGGGGTCTTTTCCTCCTCAAACACTTTTTCAGCATGACACAAATGTTAGCTTTGTATTAGTCCTGTAAAGGTTTTGCAGGACCTGGCTGCATACCCAGGAGGACCCAGGAGAGTGACAGATCCCTGGAACAGGCTGCCCAGAGAGGTTGTGGAGTCTCCTTCTCTAGAGACTTTCAAGACCCACCTGGATCTGTTCCTGTGTGGCCTGCCCTGGGTGTTCCTGCACTGTCAGGGGGTTGGACTCAATGATCTCCAGAGGTCCCTTCCAACCCCTACCATTCTATGATTCCTTGATCAGCTGTTGGCAAATCTTTTGCCTTAATGATGACCGGTAAACTAAGCTAATATTATTTAATCATGAGCTTAATAGTAGTGATTGTTGATACTGCTGATTACAGGTGAAAAAGTTAAATGGCAAACAACAGCCAGATCACTAAATATATTTGAGAGAGCTTGGTGTCTAGACAGCTAAAAAACATCATCTTCTGCAACTTGGGCTGAGTAGTGAAACTCAGGTTTCTTCTTCAGGTTCCTCAGGTTCAATTCTTCATTAGTATATAAATTTAATTCACTCCATACTATAGTTTCTTTGCAGCTTGTTATTTATTAGGTGGGAAGACTTAGTATCAGCCCTATAACCTGAGATTTTTGGTCTTTGCAAAAAGGCTTTTTTCACAGAAGAAGTATCATATTTATTAAAAACACACCACTAGATGGATTTTAAAATAAAAAGTTCCATCTTGTCTTTCTTATTTTAAAAAAGGCAAAAATAGAGTTTCAGTGTTCGTTGTAAATGTGGCAAATCCAGTCCTGCAATGAATTCAAATCTGTACTTTTCATAAAGGCTACTTAGGGACAAGATAGTTTTAGATCTAAGAAACATGTGAAAAATGACTCATTGTTAATAGGGTGAGCTCTTTGCATTTGGATTAGGGTTAACTGACAGTATCCAGTCACCTTTTATTCTCAGAGATTCCACTGGAGGAATGCTTTGTGCTGGCCTGAAAAAGAGAGAATTAGGTGTTCCATTTATACTATTGATCTTAATAACCTCATCTCATAAATACCTACTTTATGACATCAATAAAAAGAGAATTGCAGCAACTCCTAACAATAGAAATTGTTACTTTGTAATTCAAGTATTTCATTGAGCATCTCAAAGAGACTCCATAGTGGTACAGTAGTGATATTTTATTACCAGTTTTTAAATATGTGCACAGAGAGACTTTTTTTTTTTTTTTTAAACAAGTGAAGATTCTAATTAATTGAGCACACTATAGCTTCTAGGTCCCACAGTTATCACAGTTCTTCTTTTTCATCTCTTATCCTCCCCTTGTTTTTCATCTTTCACATTAAAAGGAGCATATTCCTTTAAGGGCGTTGGTGGGTGCAGGACTAATTTTTCACTGGGCTGAATCAGATGAAATGAAACAGACATCATTTTATACAATGGTCTTACCTCCCTGTTACCCTGTATTAGCATGTTGCAGATGGAAATTATCTACTCTTTGGGGTCAAATTGAGAGATTTTCCAGATAGAGCTATTCTTATCTTCCATAGACACCTTCCTGCAGCTGGGCCAGGCCAGGACTGTCCCTGGAGCTGTCATCCACCAAACACTTGCCACCAGGAAGAAGTGGATGCAGCACAGCTGGTCTCCACTGAAATCTCCCTCAAAACCTCAAATCATTTTAGCTTCCACCTAAACTAGAGGACGGAAACAAACAAGAAGAAATCATACAACAGAGGAGGAATCATAGCCATCCTTAAAATGAGCATCTGAGATAGAAGATTACAGGCTCATTATGAAGGTGGTGTCCACATTGTTGCACCTGATAAGGGACAGATTTTCTAGCACATCTGGTGGAATAGCAGTCTCAGATCAACCCCAGATGTTTCACAGATTACAGTGCAGATGGGGTATTGCAGACTACCTTAGAAACAAATGTGAATCACTCCCTCCTCTTGTTCTTTTAGAAAATATTTGGCTTATATTACACATTGGTTTAGCTGCATTTTTATATAACTTTGTGTAGCCAGGTTCTTCCTGGTGAATCCTGATAGCATCCTCCCAAAAGAATTGGTTTTGTCCCCTTTTTTTCCTCACATTTCTATATCTCTGACTCTATGATTCCACTGAGTGTGTGATATGTAATGATATTGCCACACAACAAAGTAGCCCCCTTTTTTCCTACTCCAGGGGTTTAAACATATTTTTAAAAGATATTCTGTTACCTGTATATGTATCTTTGAATTCCCTTAAAACACATTTCTAACTCAAAAAACTGGTCTAGAATACAAACAACTTTCCAACAGGAAATTCAGGAGAACCTGGCACTGAGTTTTCAAGTACTCAGCACCTTCAGTGGGTGCCAGGTTTTTAGCAATACTCAGAATTCATAATGAAGCACAGATTTTCAGAAGGACTTGTTTCCTGTTTGTTCCCCAAAATAAACTCAATGTGTTGGAGGTTGAGATCTCTGAAATTCTGTCCCTGGTTTTGGGTGCTACTCACTTGAAAGCCGCTGCCCGAGCACTCTTAAAAATTGGTGCTGGATGGTTTTAATAGTCCAGAAGAGGTTTGTGAGCTCAATAGCTCTTTAGATCTGCTAATAAATATAAATGGAGAGAATTTGTTTTTAACCTGCAGAATACTTAATGAACCAAATAATTTCCTTTCAACCATGATAGAAGGACTGAAAGATATGAACATTTGATGTTTTATGGTCTCCAATTTTCCAGTTAAAAGTCTGTCACAGGCTCTGTATTGAACAATAAACCACTTCCTATTTTACGTTCCTGTAAACCGCAAAAATCCAGCAGTACACTCATGTAAGAGAGATCCCTCTGGGATGAACATTGGCTTTAACAAATATTTCTATTTGCAAATGTGTAGCATGATTGCTCTTTGAAGACATGACCCACTAAGAAGAATCAAACAAAAATGTCATGGTACATGTGATCAGCTTTTAGAAGTTGAATTAATCTTGGAGATTATAATATGAAACAGAAAAGTTGTTTCCTCTTTTCTTCTTTGGCATAAAGGTACTGAATTATCAAGACCTTTAACTAAATATCTAGCTTTAAACATATGTGTTCTTTTTTAAGTCAGTGGACTTATTTTTATGTTGTGAAAATAATGACAATGTATAAATACTTCATTTTCACACACCTACTAAGAAAAAAACTCCAGCTACCTGACCTCAGCAAGTGATTTGTAGGACTAAAATGATCTGTTTAGTTCCTCTGTGTGGGGAACAAAGAGACACAGAGGACTAGCCAGGAACGATCAGCAGTCTGTGCAGTTTCTAATTTTCTACTCTTTTCTGAGCTGAGGATGTTTTTTTTTTTTAGTGAGAAGATCATAGGCATCTTTCTTTATAATCCAGAGCATGGATTACGATTGTGGGAATAAGCATCTAACAGTTATATTTTGAAGACAGTGATGTGAATGGGCATCTTCTGTCATGAGACACCTAAAATTCATTTTCCTTTCCAAATATGTTTTGATTTAAAGCAACTGGGCTTTTTCCAGAGCTCATTCTGGTAACTCAGTAGGTAGCAAATGGATGGGAATTCTCTGTCAAAAATACCCACCTAGAATTTAACTGATTTAGACTCCATCTTTAAGCTTGGAACAATCAGTAATTCAGCAGTCAACAACAAAGGTTTGACATGAATAAGATGTGGGTAGCAAACTCAGAGGTTAATTCTGTTTGATTCTACCTATAAAGATGAGGAGGATATGTTATGATAATAAACCCCCAAATATTTATTTTAAATAGTTTTACTGTGATTAAACTGGTCTTAAATAATCACTTAAGACACTGATTGGAATTAATTGGTGTTCCTGAGAAGTAGTTTCTTGTAACCAGAGGCAGCTCAGTAACATTATTTTCCTAACAGGAACTATTTTTCTTTTCCAATAACTCGTTTGTTTATTGATACTTTAATACTGCTAAAAAAAGAGAACTGCATCCCACTGGATCCAGCATCTCAAAGACTGATATTTGTATATATATATTTTTTTGGAGAAGGGAAAAGGCCTTTCTCAGATATATAAAGCTTATGTTGTTGGGTTTAGTCAGTAAATGTCTGTCTACCTGTCTACTTTTCCATCTATTTATTAGTTATATATTGTTATTTCTCATAACACCCAAATGCTCTCTACTTAAAATCAATAGGTTACATCAAATTCCTAGTAAGCATCCTAAAGATTTCATCTCTCCTTCTCTTTCATAAAATACTTCCATGGACCAAGCCTTCTTATTTTCCCTTTTAAGATATAGTTATTATTTTATTACTTTAGCACAGGTTCCTCAGGAGATTTTATTTCTGAACAAGTTTTATAAAATTTTTTAAGGTGTCTGGGAGGAAACCCTGGCAATGTGCTAGAATAGGTCTTGGCATTGATGCCAACGAGTTCAAGACTTTAAGAGCTTTCATTTTTGCAGTAAAGTTTATGATACAGTTCTCCTCAGACTGCAGCATGCCAGCAGCTTGGCTGGTCCCCATTTCTTCAATATTCCTGAAAACATTTTAGTTTGTTCCATTTATAATGCTTCCGTAGCACACAAGATGGTATACAAATAAGGATGGACATAGACTCCATGAAAGGAACTAAGCCAGGCAGTATGTGACTGCAGTGTTAGTGCCTCTGGCATCATGGGGCAGTTTCTGAGGCTGAACAGTAATGTTACTGTTGGTCCTTCTCTCTTCCAAGTGGGGCAGGAGGAGTGGTGTGTATCTAGGCTGGCATGACTGGAGGAAGTTGCTGGCTTGCGTGAAGAAGTCTGCTGCAAGTTGTTTCAATCACTGGAAGACAAAGGAGAAGGAAAATTACTGTAAATCTCATAAAAAGCTATTAATTGTTTTCAGTGTTTTCTACAGGCCATTGTATTTAAAGCACACTGTTGGTATAGAGGAGTGTGGACAGCAAACCTCTCCTTTGCAAGGTCAAGGGAGTGCTTTTCGCAAGCACTGTCCTCTTGCCTGTATGAACAACTTTGTCAGGATGTGGAGCACAGTGATGAAGACATTTGGCATCTAGCAGAAAGCATCCTGTGCTTCACAGGCTGGTTGGTATCCCTTGTTAAAAAAAAGATACCTGCTCCATAACTGTAATATTAGAAGGGGTGTGGTTAGTAGATCAAGAGAAGTTCTCCTCCAACTCTACTCTGCCCTGGTGAAACTGCATCTGGAATATATTGTCCAGTTCTGCACCCCTCAGCTCAAGAAGGACAGGGAACTGCTCAAAAGAGTTCAGCACAGAGGCACAAAAATGATTCAGGGAAAGGAACATCTCCCTCATGAGGAAAGGCTGAGGGAGCTGGGTCTGTTTAGCCCGGAGAAGAGGAGACTGAGGGGTGACCTCATTAATGTTTACAAAAAAGTAAATGGTGAGTGTCAGGAGGATGGAGTCAGGCTCTTCTCAGTGATGTCCAATGATAGGACAAGGGTCAGTGGGTGCAAGCTGGCACATAGTAGGAGAAACTTTTTCACTGTGAGAGTGACAGAGCACTGGAACAGGCTGCCCAGGGAGGTTGTGGAGTCTCCTTCTCTGGAGACATTCAAAACCCACCTGGATGTGTTCCTGTGTGACCTGCTCTGTCAGGTGGGTTGGACTAGATGATCTTTTGAGGTCCCTTACAACCCCAAACATTCTGTGATTCTGTGAATATTGAAAAGCTATTCTTGCAGATTCATGTCAAACTGATGCATGTTTTGCCAAAGTGAACACGAGCATGTGGTTCTTGAAAGCAAGCAGGAAAATAACATCTCAATTTACAGCAGTGTTTACAAAGAAGCACCAGTCTTCTTCAGACATTTGTTACTATTCTTTTTTAGGAATAATCCAAAACCTATAAGAAGACATTGTATGATACACGCTGGTTTCCACAGGCTTTGCCTCAAGCCCTTATTCCACAGCTGAGTGCTATTTCCTGTTTTTAAGAATTCTCATCAGTATGTTGGAAGCAGTTATCACTAAGATATGTATTCTTTCAAGAGACAGAAGCAACTATCGTCGCATGGAGAGATGTTTAACAAAAATTACTTACAAAGGTGTGTTTATGGTATTGAGCCAGAGCCTTGGCTGATATAAATCAGTGTAGTTTTATTCCAGTGAGAACAACTGTGGTGATTACAACACTGAAGATCTTGCTTTCAGGAATTTTTTCCTCTCTAGAACATATTTATTCACCTAAGCTGAAAGTGAACAAAGATTTTCTTCTTTAAATAGCAACTTCATAGATCTCATCAATCCAAACTTGGCAAGGGAGAGAAGGGGGTGAAGAAAGGCCCTACTGAAAACTCCTCCTAGTTGGCAAAATGTTTTTAGCAAGGAAACAGAGAAATCCCCTCAGCTCTCCTCCATCACCTCTGCCTCTAATCGCAGTGGAAAATATCCTGGAGAAAGCAAAGACATTCTTCAGCTTATACAAGGTAGTTTTGTTTCCCTACTGGCTGCTTTTCTTTAGAAACTAAAATTGTGCCCCTTAGTTGCTAATCCTGAAGAAAAAAAAAAGCTGCTTTGATGTGTAATTGGATACTATTCTGTCTGGGATCCTGATGTTCTTGCTGAAAGGGGATAAAACCTCTGGGGAGTGTGGCAGAAGAAACTGTTCCAGAAGCAAAGTCCACACACCTATTCTCCCTTGCTGCTGATTTTTTCCAACAATAGCAGGGTCGTTCACTACTCAAATGTCTGATTACTCTGAATATAACAAAAGGTTTAGTTTCCTTGGGAGTCCAATAAGCCAAGTATGTGGCTGCATGTGCTGTTCTTACTCATAAATGCAAATGCTAACCTATAAATCTTTCTTTTTACAGTACTGTAATAACATTCTATCTATTTAGCCTAGTACAATACCATCACAATAGCTTTTTCATTGTGCTGCATTCATATTAGACTAATATAATGAGATGCTACCACAATACCATGAAATAAAACAATGTTCTTGACGTATTTCCAAAACATTTGAACACTGTTTCCAAATCGACCTTGTGAATAAATTAAATAATAGCTTGCAAAAACGTCCTCTAGCATTTTCAGAATGTATGCAAATGCAAGCTCGAATGTTTACATGTTTCTTACAGTGTCTGGGAATATACAGCGTATTTGTGCACATGAGCGTTGTCTCCGGGTGTATTTGTCATTTGTGCTCAGTGGCTTGCAGAGAATTCTAGCATGATTTGCCCTTCAAGTTGTCCAATTCTTCCTCCTCCTCTCCCTGATGACCTGTATATTAAACTTCTCTACTGTAAGACTTCAGATTTCAGTGGCCTGTTTCTTTTGTCATGTACATTATAGTTACTCAGAAACCTTTCAGTACTGTTTGTTTGGTATGCACCCTGACATAGCTGTCCTCTGAACCGTCCAATGTCTTTGACTGCAGATTTGAAAAGGATACTTTTTAAAAAGGATCTATATACATACGTATAAAACTGCATATACATATATATATGTTTAGGGTTCCTACATCAGAGAGGTAAGTGACTGAAATTTGGAATGAAATCTGAGGGACTTATTTTCCTCAAAGACACTGGTAATTCTTTTGTTTGTTTGATTGATTGACTGTCTGTTTTGTTTTACTTTTTAATGCCAAGATCCCTGTGAAAAAGCAAAGTTTTCTTTACCTGGTTGCAGGTTCTCAGTAGCTAAGCTTTCATTATTGGTAGAAACGTATTTTCCTGATAATGTGCTCCTCTTTACTTTAGAAACTGCCCAAACACAGCATGCTTCAAAGTGAAATTGAGCTTCTTTTTTATGCTCAGCTTTCCCATATCTGTAGATCTCATTTATGGATCATCAGGGATGCACAGATCACAAGCTGTAAGGTGTAATATAGATCGGTGGTTAATAAAGTCCAATAGATCATTATGACAATATTTCCTGTTGTCCTATGTAACATGGATTGAAGAATTTTGTCCAGTTATTTCTGTTTCAAGCACATAACCTTTGTCTGAGCTCACTTCACTTTTTAGGAAGACATTTGCTGATTGTATTAACTGCTGTTTCAAATGTGAGCTCCCTAAGTAGATGAACCTTGTAGGAATTCTCAAAAGACTTCTACCATTGATACACTAGCACATATCTTTTCAATACTCCCATTGAGGCATCTAATCCAAACCTCAATGATTTATCTTTACTGACTTTAATGGGCCTCACAAAGCTAGTTTAAAGTAATGGATTGTGAATTTAAACTAGTGTGTTCTTCTTCTACGCCATAAAAATCCACTGCAGACAGAGACCCTGTTGTCTTTCCCCAAGATACACTAGCACCATTTCTCTGAGTTGCTCTTGGCTGGCAATAACAGGTGGGTTGCTTCTAAATGCTTCTCTTGATAGATGCTATTTTACTTGACCTTTCTGATGAGAAAATGGTGCATATGTTTATGAGAAACACTCTGACACTGTTTCATGGAAGAACGTGCATTGTTTATACAATGACAATGGGAAATTTTCCACTAAGCACTTTGCCAAAAAGTAATTATTATGGTTGGCTATGTGTCTTGTTTGCCTCTTGTTCCAACACCGTGGAAATTTTCATCTTCCTGGTGGTCAAATCCATAGCAGAAACTGTAAAATTCTGTATCCTTTTAGAAAACTTGCTATTTGAAACATGTAATAATACTCAACTAAGGAAGCATTCACAGCATATGTATTTAGAGCTGCAAAAATAGTCACATGACTAAAGCATTTTTTTTTTTCTATTTGAGTTTCTGTGCACATGAATTTTGCACAAAACAAAATAATCTGTTTTATGCCTGTTCTGTCTTCCTTCCTCCTAGAGGTGCAACCGAGATCTATTGGTATGAATGTAGAGTTGAAATCTGGACACCTATGGTCTGTTCTTCAGTTTACTGCTGATTTACATTCTGACATCATATAAATCACTTCTCTGCTCTTCAGCTATAAAAGAAAGATGCTTAGAATTTATGGAATGCCTTAAGATCAGAAGGATGAAGGCACTACATATGCCCTTATTGTTTATAGTAAGTCTGAGGAAAATCCATGAGATTCGGTTCACCTGTAATATTTAGAAAAGTGGACTTCAAGTAAATGTGTTTCTAGTTGGAAGCCACTTTGGTTGCAGCAAATGTAGCTGTCTGACTGGACAGCTACTTCAGATGATCTGCTTTTGGTGGCTACCCTTCAAATGTCGTCTCAGTGAGAACAATTGGTTTTCTTGGACACCTGCTGTCTTTTTCTTCTCCTCCCTGCAGTTTCTGTTTGGGATCCATACAATCCAAAGACATCCCTCTGTTCTTCCTCTGTTTAGCAATTTGTCATGCATCAATGCATGAATTACAGAAACAATGGACAATAAGATTAGATTGATTGTATCATGGCAAGAAATGCAGGGTGGAGAATACTGGTGCTGTGTATGTAGCAACAGTAGAGGAGAGATTGGAGATCTGATCCAACAGCAAAGGGGAAAAGATAACAAGACTTCAGTCCTACTACTTGGTCCTTGTAGTATGATGGACCATTGCGTGCAAACAAAGCCCCCTTGAAACCAATGAGGCTTGACTCAACTGCATTAAACCATCCACACAAATGCAAACCAGAGAAAGTTGCTGCCAGGAGTGAACAGAAATGATAGCGTATGATATATGGGTTGACACTGCTAAAGACAATTGTGATATGGGCAGCAATTCTGCTCAGTTCTTGCTCCCTGTCTTGCAAATGGGAGGATTCATTCCCAGAAAAAAAGGTGAGTCCTAATGCAAGAGCTAATCAAACAGTAAATACATTCTTGAATGAGTGCCTGTACACCTAAAGAAAGAGAGAGCAGCAATTAGCTCCAGACACTCTGGAACACTTTGTCCTGAGCACTAAAACCGTTTTTTCCTCCAGTAAGGAGATTTTGCCAGAATTTCCCCTCACACAAGGACAATACTCTTTATTCATAAAAACATCCAAGCCTCTGATTTCTGCTTACCCTGCAGACCCTGATCAGAGATTAATGTAGATGTAAGATTCCTTTCAAAGGGCTGGGTTCCCATTTGAAGAAATTATGCCCTCTTATCATTGATCCAGACCAGATTGGTTTTATTAAAAACAGAAGTTCCTCCCACAGCATGTGGCGATTATTTAACACTATGCATTTTTCCTGTAAATACCATGAAGAGCTGTTAGCCCTCAGTCTGCACATAAAAAATGCTGGAGATCCTGCAAAAATAATAAAAAAGCTATTTTTAATGTAATATCTTGAAGTCCTTCAAGTTGGAGAGGATTTTTATATAATGGTTAAAAGAAAACCTATACTATGTCTCCTCTTCCTCCATGTATACTAACATTTATTCACATTACAGTAGCATCTGGCAGTCCCAACTGACTTCAGCACCCCAGTGAGCTAGAGACAGAACACACATAATAAAAGACAGTCCTGTGCTCAAAGAGTGCAAGAGAAAATCTTTGCTCAGTGAAGCTAATGTCAAAGCTCCCATAAACCAGTGGGGCCAAGATTCAAACTTACAGCCAAATTAGTCAAGACAGACAAAGGGTGGATGGGAGAAACTGAGACCTGCAGAGATCTGAATGTGATACCTGCACTGAATCATCTATATCAAACATAGCTGTAACAGAAGACCATTCCCCAGCAGAAGAACAACCTTTCAAGTATCCGATCTCTGTCAGGGATAGTAATGAAAGTATATGAAAGCTCAGGGAAAAAAGCAACTATCAAGACATATTTCCTCGTTACATCCTTTCATTTTCTGTACTGAGATTTGTTAAGGTTTGAAATATCCCAGGTCATTCAGACCACGATGTTTAAACGATAGCCTCTCTGCATGACTATAAGCCCTCTCTGGACCCATTATACATCTCTGGCCTCAGCACCTTCCATAGGGGAACCTCAACACCTCTTCTGAGACACAGAGTTTAAACATGCTTGGTGACACAGGCATCAGTGAACTAGCCCGGAACTGAACTTCCTGTATGGTAGGAATAATGCTTTCCCTTAGCAATACTGGAAATAAGATCCAGCTCTGTTACATCCTTTTAATGGTAGAACCTCCTGACTGGGTTAGAAGATGCAATGCTTTTAATCCCCAGCACATCTCATATCAACAGTTGTTTACAGGTGGGGCTGGGCATGCAGGAATTAACCATTTTGCTCTACATAAAAAGAATCTTACTGAACTATTTGTGTCAACACTGTTTGACAATAGCATTATCTCCTTTCCAGCTTTCTAAATGCCTAATTAGTTTAATTTCATGGAACATTGTCTCAGGAGCAGACTATCAGAGAGTACATTTTCTTTCCTTCTGCACACACTTCTGATCTTACTCTGTTCCATGCCACTGTTGTTATTACTTGATTACAGCAACGTTTGTAGACTCCATTGTAATAGAAAATGTACAAACAAATGGGGATAGATGGGTATAGCATGGGAAGACAAATGTGAAGCAACAGACTCACACAGCACTCTGGTGACAGGGCCAGAAGTGATTTCAGTCTGTCTGTGTTCTAATCCAGTATTTTGTCTACAAGATCCTATTTCACTTTGTGTTGGTCCTTACTTTTCTTAGTCCTTCACTGAATGGACAAAGTGAAAGAGCTGCACTCTTCTTGAGATAGAGACACCACTTTGTCTAGTTAGTGTTGTTATCCACCGTGATTCAGATGGGCTTAATTAATCTCAGAGTATTTCTTGTTCCCATTCCCTCATGCACAATGCCTATATTGTAAATTGACATCAGGCTTTACCAAGGACTGAAGTTGCATCTTTAAAGCCAAGGGAGAAAAGATTAGGTATTAGGTTTGATAGTTTGGGATTATGGTGTCTTCTGTCTTCTATAAAATTATTTACATTACACATTTATATATGCACAGAACTTGAGACAGTTTGATCAGTCCTAGAAAGATGGACTAACCTTCTCCATGATCAGATGTTTGATACAAATATTCTTAAAATCTGTGTCTTGCCAGCTGTCCAGTAATCATATTTCTTTTAAACTATCTTGTTCCCTTTTAATTTGCATTATTAAAATGCCTTCTTTCCTCTTTCTTGCAGCAAGCCAAGGGTCCAAACATGGAGACTTTTGCACTGTAGAAAAGGCTGTTATACACAGAGCTGGCATTGTTTTACCATGATACAGGTAAAAGTATATTATTTTACCTTCCAGTTTGAAACTGATCATCTATAGATTTCTGGCAGACATGGGCTAATTTCACATAGAACACTTGGTACTATGTTTTTTATATGACTGAGTTTGCTGATATTTCCACTGAATGACCTCTCCTATTTAGCCATAGGACACTTAATAATCTCACTGCTTGAAATAATGTCAGAAGAGTTGACGGTAGAGCAGTCCCAAATTGTAAGTGTGAGACAGCTCACTTGCTCACAATCCCTGCAACATAGTTCAATCCAGACACTGCCCATTATGTATAATCATCTGTGAGTAAAGCTGGCTTAGTGCAGTATTTGGAATAGTGTAATGGAAAGTGAGATTCATATGGATAGAGTGCTAAAATGCTTGTGTATTTGGACTAAATATGGAAAACTGGATAGCATCAGAGGACACCTATTACCAGTAATTTGCACTTGGCCACCCTTTACTACTTACACAGAGAGGGAAGCTGTAGTTTAAACCTTTGTTCTATGCTCATTAGTATCAGATCTGTGCACAATTGGATCATCCTCCATACATAACATGATCTGGCTCAGGTACGAGAACTTGACAGTATTTATGTCAAATTAATCAGAGCATACAGCATTGTGTTTATCCTGGCCTGATGATGGCTACAGGAAGACAGATGATAGCTGATCCAGGATAAAATTATGCTTTTGAAATATATTAAACAAGTGTGATTTGGCCAAATGAGTTTGTACTAGTTCTGCTTTTTGCCTGGAGTGGCAATAGCTTTTTTGATCTATTAAGTATGACCCTAAAACTGGTTTTGCTATCTTCCAACTGCAGTTTATGGAGAAATAGAGTTTTCCATTTGTAACTTGTGTATGCAGAACTGGAGCTGTGCAAGAAGAAATATATGTTTGTTGCCATGTAATTAAGTGAAACCCCCAAAATAATCTCAGCTGAAAAAAAAAATAAATTAGGCAATTGCAGTTTCCTCCTCTATTTAGCCACTACATGCTAGTGAAAAAAATGATAGGAGTAACAATCGTATCTACCACATTCATGTTGAAAAATAAGTTCTTCCATAAGTAATAGAACAAATTCAGTCTTTCGATACACAGGAAAATAAAAATCTTTTGTTCCCTAAACTTCCTCTTGCTCAGCACACTGTAATAGATTTGCCCCCAACCCCTCCATTTATTTTATCCCTAATGAGCAAAAAAACATCACAAGCTGTTGCTGATCAGCCAGTTGGCGATTGCCAAACAGAATGGACAATGAAATATTTTTGCCACTTTTTTCTTCACTGGAGGCATCAGTTTTGGGTTCCTCTACCTACTGGTTTTCCTGAGTACATTGGAACTTGCATTTTTATGATATTCCATGCGAGTGAAATTGGTCAATAGATTTATTCAAGAAAAAAGCTATTCAAAGATGGGGGTATCCAGCCAGATGGCTCACACAATCATATCAGTCTTTTTTCTTCAAGGAAACAAGACTAAAGAAAAAAAAAGAGAGATGTTACAGTGGCTGCCAACATAATAACCTGTTATGAGTGGAATGAGATCAATTAACGACTTCTGTGACCTTGGGAAAGATTGACAAACGTACTTAGCATGTTATTTAACCTAACCTTTGGTGTCAGGTTCTAGAAGTCAAATTCACAAACCTGCAATATACAGATTTTTGAAAAGATTCAAGTGCACCAGCACTGGACTTCACAATCACTTACACACTAATGAGTCTAACTAGAAATGAATCAGAGATATTTCATTAGAAATGCAGCCACCGTAGTCTTCCTGTGTGGTCAGGGGAAAGACAGGTGCAGGTGTAAAAGGCAATTTACCTTGCAGTTGATCGAAACTTAAATTACTCTTTGCAGAAAGTAGCTTTCTTCATCGGTTACGTAAGAAATGTGGAGTGACTTTTTTTCTGATATTCAGTTAATTACCTAAATTAAAAAGGATGGAGCCAGATCTGAATGGGGCAAGAGAAAATGGCCAAAAGCATAGATTCACAATGGAAAAGGTGGTGGCACATCATCTGAAATCCCAGGTTTCTTCTCATATTTTTGTGTCACTCCTTGCAAATCCCCCTCCATGAGGCTGCAATTCAGGGATCAGTTCTCTTTCACTCCCCTCCCTTTGTGAATGACAAGTTTCCTGTTATCTTTTCAAGCTGATTTGGGAATGGTCACATCTTATAGAGGTTAAAGTTGATGGTGGTGAGCAACAGAGTTGAGAACATTAGTCTCCTGAGGAAATTCAGCTTCAAATCTTCCATCCAAGTGGCATGTTCCCTGACCAAAAAGCAGGAAGCTGTTCATGATTCCCTTTTGAAAAAACTTTTCCAACCTTGTGAGGCAGATTCACACAACACTGGAGCTCTGCAGTCTGAGTTAAAAGGAGATTCTTAAGGAACTGAACTGGATTGAGATTTTATATATACCTGACATAACACTTCCTCTAAATTGTATAATATATTTTGAAGTGAGAGAAAAAAAAAGAAAAAATATTAACACTCTCTCCTTTTGCCATTCTTTAAACTGTCCTAAAACTTTCCCTTGATTAATCACATTTGTGAGGCCTGTAGAGCTGGGAAAGTAAAGGAGGACTCCAAAATGTCAAGTGAGAATATGGAAGTAAAACTTTAGATTATTTCCTTATTTCATTTTTTCCAGATTTATTTTACAATTTGCAGAGATGCACAACACTGATTAGACTCACTTGTTTATCCTCATGAAAAATGTACATAAGAAGCAGAGCTATAGCAGATCTTCAAGTATTGGGGAAGGCAGAGGATTATACACACAAAGAAGTTTGGAGTAGAGCATTAGACTGAGCTTTATGTTCTTTAATAGTGATTCAGAGATACAAAACCCACAATGATACACTGTCCTAAAAACTAATTTATATTTTTCACATACTTTTTTATGCCCTCTTTCAACAAGAATTAAGAGCAGTCTTTCTTTTTTGTCTTCTGCTTCTGTCAGTTTGAGTTGGTGAAAGGTGCCAGATTGGCTGTGCTGGAGATTAAAACCCTTTAATTACCTCTAAACAGGTTATGTGTGGACAACAGATGTGTAAGCTTCTTTCTAACACTCTACACATAACCAAGCTCTTGTAGCCTGAGAGACACTGCCAGTCTTGGTGAGTGAAAGAAGAGCACAGATCTGCATCTAGTGAAAACTGAAATTGATGTGAAAACCGGTGCAGCTTTAAGCTCTGTATCTCTGATTTGATCTAGGTATCCGGGGGAAGAAATAATCAGTGAAAATTATTGAGTGGTCTCAATAAAAATGATTGATTTTTTCCAATTAGAAAACTGACCGATACCACTTAAATGTATTAGATTGCAGATAGTCTTACTGTATTTGCTTAATTATTAATGCAGCATGTCTCTAATATTTGAATTTGAAGTAGCTTCCATCTTCTTATCAGTCTCTATAAAATAGTATTTCCTTACATTTTTCTTATTTATATGACTACTTTATTTAAACCTAGATCCTCTAGCTGTGGTCTCGTCAGCACTCAAATAGATCATCAATCTTAATTTTGTAATAATCTTCAAATAGTTTAAATGCATCAGTCATGTCACCTCTTAATCATCTTTATCCTTCCAAAACTAAGTAACTCTCTGCTCATATGTAAACTCCTCCACCGTATTTATCCAATCAGTTTCTCTGCATTGTGCTGTCTTAGTTTCTACTTTCTTTTAGATACGTTGACCTTATCTAAACAGCATGGACCAAATTTTCATTTTAGTCATGGAACTCTAAATCCAGATTAACTCACTTCAGTGACTCTGGTTTTCATTCTATGTCAACAGATTTCTTCAGATTTACTCTGCTATAATGAAGTTTACAGTCTAGCATTATTAAGATTAAAACTCAAATCTGAAAATACCATTGCGTATTTGTTATACATTATCTTTTGAGTCCAATTAGCATTCTAATAAAAATCTAATAAAAATAAATAAAAATCATATGGGAAATGGAGGGGCCATTTTTACTTCTTTTCCATCTTATTTGATACTTATTTTGTTTTTAAATCTCTTGGTAAATGACCATCTGAAGTAATGTGAATATCTTATGTGAAAGTTATTGTCTTTTTGTGTGTTGTAAGGCTTTAATTCCAAGTTGCACAATAAACTCTTGAGATTGAAGGATCATCACAAATTCCAGTGCTTCTTCTTTACCTATACACATTTTCTGGGCCTTGCTTCCTTACACGTACATGAATATCAGCCCACTTTCTTCCAGAGTGGCCCAAACTTGAGAAAGCAATCCAGGACAGATTTGTTATCATATGATGTTCTGTTATTATACTACTGGCAAGTGAGTTTAGGAACTAAAGACTAGAATAGACTGTCAAGAAATCTAATTTTTGAAAGCTACAGATGTGCCAGGACGTTTTTTATCTTTCCTTCATTCTCTGCTTTTTCCTAATTTGTGATTTGGATTTAATGTAAAACTAAAGAACCTGTTTTAAATCCATCCTCTTTTAACAACCTTGTCTACTATGCAAATCATCATAACTTCCACAGAGGAGTGAAGTGATTCTAACATGTTTATATGATAAATTTTTGAGTAGCAAAAGGAATTACTAGGAAATTGAAAGGACAACATACAAGTTTTCACAAAAGCAGATTCTCAACTGAAAAAACAGAACTGCAAATCATGGTTATGCAAGAAGATTCATTACTAGCATTTGCTGGAGGTTTTAAGAAGAAATATATATTTTTTTTTAATATTATCTACTCTTTCAGTATTGTCTTCCCATGTAACTATTTGATGGTACCAGTCTGTTGGAGGAGCTCCTTCTTAGGTTTGGTAGTCCCGCTCTTTACCCTCTGCTCAGTTCTTTCTATCCAGGAGGAAGCTAAGAATTTACTTCATCTCATTTTGTGCCCAAAAGTTGAGCAGACTGTCTAATTCACAGAGCTGTGTGATGGGACAAAGCATAAACTCTGGAAGAAGTTTGGAATAAAACCAGTAACTCTGCTAATATTAGTGTTAGAGGATTCCCCATATGTCTGGAGTCTGATAAGGGAGACACAGAGCTGGTGAAGGTCCTGAAAAAGCTCATGCTTTAACTACATGCTTTAACTATTTGTAAAGTAATTACAGTTACTTTACAGATGGTTGGAATGGACTCAAGCATTTCTTCCTGCACTGTCTCCAGATTATTTATTATTGTCCCTTTCAAGAGCTTAACCCTCATGGAACAAAGCTGGTGGAACAAACTAAGGAAAAGACCTCACTGACCTGAAGGCAAAAGCAACTGTGCTAGCCTACCCTACTGCCTAAGGCAAGCTCTTCTGATTTGGGTGCTGACAAACCTGTGTGATGGTCTGTTCCGCCAAGGAAATAGGAGATGCAGTCACCAGCAGATGACAAGTGTGGTTGCACTGCTGGGCTTGAGACTACCCACAAGAAACTAGTTCCTGCCACTCATTTCCATAGAAAGCTGCTCTAACCACTGAAACCCTGCTCTATGCTCCTGAGAAATCAGGCCTTTCCAGGTATGGCTGATTTTATGTCTATATCTTCTTTCACCTCAGAAAGCCACAAAGTGTTTTAGGTGCTGAAGGGAATCACTTTGCCAATTCACTGCTAAGGAGAAACATGGCAACTTGTTAAAAATGCACAGCAATATAGCGCAACACCTGCTGCCTTCAAAGGAAAAAAAAAAAAAATCCAAGATCCAACTGAAGCTTCAGGGAGTTGTTTTTTTTTAAGTAGGGAGAATACAATTAGTCAAATTTCATCACTGTTCTACCCAATGATCTTTAATTACATTACTTTTATGTCTCTTGTGCAATTGCTCACCTCTAGGATCTTTGCCTCTCCTTTTCTGCTGACTAGGAGGGCAAACTGCTGAAGGTACGACCGGTTCTGCAGGCCCCTTTCAGCTGAATCGGAGCATGGCATTGTCTTAACATGTCCATTCTCCGACCACCTCTGCAAAAAGGGGAAATGGTATTGCCCCTGTGCTACATCTGGGAAACTGGAATGTAAAATGACTTCTCAAAAGTTTCTTGAAATCTACGACAGTGCTGCTAACCCTCATTCATCCTTTCTCTCTGAATCCCTAAACCAGCTTCGGTTGCAGTTTCCTTTGGAGTCAGCTGCGTGTATACCTTCTATACTCCTGGACATGTTAAAAAAAAAAAAAAGAGGCCTCGGTCTAAAGTTGTGATATACTTAGATAACCAGATATAATTAGTTATTTCTTCAAAGATTTCAAAGAGAAAATCTGATTCTGTCTTTATAATAGTTTTATAACTTTTTTTCTTCTATCACATTCAACCATTGCCCACGATTTCTGCCCCAGTACACGGAAAAGGAATATGTACCATTTATTTCCACAGAAAAGTTTCCATGTGTGTGTAGCTGCAGACTGAGGATGCCGAGGTCCCTGAACCCAGAGAATGTTTCTGATTTTCAGAAGTCTAGTAACATTCATGCACTGATTAATATATACTCTGCTCTTCCCTCCATACGGATATGGTCTGAGGTTCCCTTTATTTGACCTTTTTCTTTATCAGGATGTTGATTATTTCTATTGTTCTGTGTTGTAGAAAAAAGTAGTCATTCATCACTATACTGCATGAAGCTTTCTCCACACTGACCACATCAGAGCTATGTTCATAGGTATTCATTTGCAGTCTTAATAGAAACACCAAAACCAAAACTGAGAAACTCAGTCCATGTATTCTAAAAACATATTAAGAAGGAAAGTTACTCAAAAAAGAAATTACTCTCATGTCCTCATCAGAAAAACCCAGAGAAATTCCATGGCATTTACTTAGCAGAAATGCTGCGTAACAACATCTAAAACATTTCTCCAAGTCATTACATATGGACTTAGTTCTGAGCAGCCTGAACTATAGAGTAAGGATTTGCTTCCCTAAGTACAATAGCAATTAAAGTGCAAAGGAGCACATTAGTAAATGGATATCCTTTGGATATACTTACCTAGCAGTTCATATGGAAATGTGTTTGCAAGGTTAGAGTGCCCACAGGTCTTGCACGAGTCTGACCAGTGGTGCATCAACTCATCAGCTGTTAGGTGAGACCAGCAGTTCCGAGGGGATGATGGGAGTTTAGTACGTCAAAGCAAAAGACTAAGGCACTAAAGTGGGGGGTGGTGCACATACATAACAGATAACTAAGAAGATAAATCTTCACTGTGGGCACAGTTTTTCACAGGGCAATTCAGAAAGCCCAATCATGGAACAAAAGCACATTAAATCTTCTTTGGGTTGTCACCAGTTATTGTGAGAACATTTCCCCAGGGCTATATAATTTCCAGGATTTTTCTCTTCTATCAGGCCCATATCCCAGCTCTTGTAAAGTGACATTTGGGAGGACCTTTGAGAGCCTCAGAGATATTGATACACCTTCGATTTGCAGTCTTATGACTTGCAGAAGATGTGGATGTATAGCTGAGCAATGTATATAGTAATAATTATAGCACAGCATATAAGTTTTCAATTAAATGTTCTCTTCTAATGTCTGTCATCCAAGATGGGTTGTATTGCAGGACCTGTGATCGGAGGAAAATAAGAACACAGAGTTGTTACAAAAATAACTTCTGGCCAAGCAAGAGAATGACTACCCAGAGGAAAGAGGGGTGGAGTGAAGTGAAGGGAGAAGGGTGGGAAACAGAGATATTGCAATGGTAATATGCTGGCAGAGTCCTCCATTGGCAGCCAAATAACAAAGGATTTTGTAAGCTTTTGTCACTTGCATAAAGAGAAGCACATGTACAGAGTGACAGCAGCTTGGACCTAAGGTTCTAGGTCCCTTTCCCATTATCAGGCAATGGACATCACATTCTTCCTCAGTTATTGTTTGTAATAAAGTCTTATCCCATACTGTTTACATCTAATATCTTTTCAGCACAGACCATTCTTTTAGTTTTAAAACATCTCCTTATTTTATGTTCTTTTGTTATGTGATGAGTGGAGACATGTAATACAAAATTTTCATTTCATCCATCTTTATAGCTGTATTCAGTAACCAAGCTTGATTATTAAATTTGAGCCTTATTCTGCATCAATCTACTCCTGTGCTATGTTCTCAGGCCAAGTCATCTAAGCAGACCATAAACCAGATGTGATTCTTGACTTTTTCAGGACTTAATTTTGCCACTTGGTTTGGATCACAGGGAAGTTTTCAGCTTGCAGTCTTTGATGCCTTATGTTTGCATTCATAAAAATTATATAGAAAGTTATAAAAGAGTGATAAGGCCTCCCAGTTTTACCACGAAATGGAAAAGTTGTCCACACAAAGAATTTATAACCATCTTGTAGCAATTTCTAGGATCTAAAATCATTTTAGCTGATTATGCATTAGAGATGTTGAAAAGAATGTAAACCTACCAGTTTCTATGCAAGAATCATGAGAACCAGCTCCATTTCCTGCTTTTATATACCAAAGGCCTGTCTTGAAACCCCACTTACATTCTGAGATACATTGGCTTCAGTAGGACAACTTATGTGAGTAAGGAGGATTTGAATGAATGAGGGTTTCAGCCATGGGTTCTAAGATCAAGAAGCATGAAAGCCTTTTAGTTAATTCACTTCAGCATCACTAATGCTGAGTGACTGAAAAACTTCAGTTATGATTAATGATGTTGGGATTTTTTTCAAATTATAAAGTCAGGATTCTTTATAAGTCTTTCTGCCTGTTTTTAAAATATGATAGTTACATTAAAAACATCTTTAAAAAATATTAGTTATGTTAAAAAGCATGCATATTGTAAAACTAAAAATTGGTGAGAAGGATTTTAAGCCAAGCTTTCTAGCCATTGAATGTTGTATAGGAATTTTCCTTTTGGAAATGGGTGTATCCAAATGGTGAATGCTTTCAGCAGTATTGTGTATGTGAATTTTGTGACAGGCCAACATTGTTGTTATATTTTATCCTGTGAAGGTTAGCAAAGATGCAGTTTGTAGAAAACTGCAATAATTTTAAAAAGAAAACTTAGAAACATTCTTACTGTCGAGTTACAAATAGCCTCATGTTAGGCATCTGCATCATCCTCTCCCACCTTTCATTAATATCCTTTTTGTAGACAGGATCATTTTTGTCTCAACAATTTAAATCACCCAAATGTAAACATAAGAAACATTGATGCACAGAAAGGAAAAATTACACATTTGATATGATAGTGCTTTCACTTGGCAGATTGCATACAGTTTACTCATAGTAATAAACTCTTTTCACAATAACTGTTGTTGCAACACCCTGCTATTAACAGTGATATTTCATGCCCTTAATGATAACTAAGCAATGGAAATAATAAGGCAATTTACAAATACTAAAACAAAAAGAAGTTGTATTTCTTCACATATGTAGGATATGTTCTGATCCATTTATGTTTCTGCTGAGTTCTGCTGAAGCATGAAAAAGGTTGTAAATCATATTTGACATATATCCCATGGGTCAGTCACCACTCTTCTAAGATAGCTGAATGGAATGGGAATAACCACTTTCGGAGACAGAATATGAAATAGGAACTGTGATGCACTGTATAAGGCAGAAAACCATCACTTAAGAATGATCAACAGCTTAAACTCAGGTGCTTGCACTTCTTTTTTCAATCCAGGTGAGGAAAGAGTAGAACAGAATGGTGCAATGGCAATCCTTCATAAACTTTAACATTGTCAGGGATGGGCCCTAACGGGGTCAGAGACTGCTTCAGGAGTGCAAGGAAGTGTCAGGGCTTTTTCTAATGATCTGAGAGAGAGGCAACTGGTCCCATCAGTTCTTATTTTTAAGGACCAAACAACATCTTCACCATTTAAAATTCAGGACCCTCTCCTGACTGTATGGTGGTACACACGCTGTATATATTTGTGTGAGCAGAAGCCCTTTGAGGAAGTTTTGTAGAAAGGGTGAGATATAGCTGCTAACCAATTCTATTTATGTTGTACACACTATATGAAATTACTAATGCAGACCCAGTTTTGTCCCTAATGAAAATGATGGCCAACTCTTTCTTGGTCCAGTGGGACTAGGATCAAGCCATGACAGCATTCGGTGTGCCACCCCGTAACCCCCAGAAGCATGTGATGAAGATGCTCTCATGTATCCAGGCAGAAATGTTGTGACATTCAGTGCATCTGTAAACAGAATGGCTCTGTTTGCACCTGCTCTTTTATGTAGGCTGCCTTTTGCTATTTCAATCAAGTTCCAGCCATGTCCTCTCTTTTCTCTGGATCTTAAACACTTAACCACAACCAAGAGAAAAGAACAGCCTGACGCTTCCTAAGCAGGGATGTAAATTGCTCTTTGTTGAAGTTGCCAAAAGTGATGACAGCAAAAAAAGGCAACTCCCACTGCTTGCAAAACTCATCCACCCTCTCCTGCTGGCCAGACTGGCACTACCCATGCCAGAAGCAAGTAATACATGTTCATGCGAGATGCAGCATTTATCCCACATTGTCTTCATGTTCTGCTGCCCCTCAAACACTGAGGATACAAGACAATAACTGATACTTGTACGCACGCATGTTTGCACATATGTGTATGTGTAACTGCATATATGTATATTAATGCATTAACTCATTTGTATATGAAGGCTAATCAGCGCAATGTCATGATGTCATGGGGGCCTGTAATTGCACATCAGTCTGGACTCTGTGCCTTGATCTGCAGTCTCACATTACTGGCAATAACATTTCTGGTGTAATCATGCATATACTTCGTATTTCTCTGGCCAGGATGAAGCTGTAGGAGCTAATGTATTCTGAGTCAGACCAACTGCCGCTCATGAAGGGAAAAAAAGACTTGCTTGAGTAACCGTAATAATTGGAAAATTATTTTGATAGCCTGAAACAATCTAATATATTACAGAATTTTATTAAAATAATATCAAATCAAATTAACTGCTATTCCATAATGAATTAGGTAACAAGGTAGGCAGATATTAATCGGCCTTGGCTCCCAGGCAGGGGAGCCAGGAATTTATTAGCTCTTGCGGCTTGTGTGAGAGTGAAGACAGAAATCAGTATCACAGGCTGCAAGGGAAGCCCCTGAGACAGCTGAGTTTTTACTTTTTTCTCACTTTCACTTTATAATCCATCATTAAACACTTGTATTTCTTTTATGTGGGGTCTTATGAAATTTTTAATTTTTTAATTGCTTTGTGATTTAATAATGAGAAATTTTTTTTTGTCCATGTGTGTGTGCATAGCATGTGTAACTCAGCTGCCAATATTAGAATTAGCTCACCTTTGTCCACCTATGGCTAACCTTTATGAAAGAAAGAAGTAATTTTACAACTTGTCTAATTACCAGCAGAAGAGTTGCCCAGTTCATGGGCATTGTGGCATTAATAACCAGGTTTAATAGGCTACTAGACCTGTCCTGTCCTGTCTTATCCTCTCTGAAGGGGGGAAAGGAGGAACACTGGGCAGAAAGCTTGAAAGAAGGGGCAAAAGAGGGTGTGGTGTCCTCCAGAAAGATTCTGGTAGTTGCACTACATACTTAGGAAATGATGAGGGTATGCTTTGTTCATTCTATTTTGCTGGCATCAGAATTTGCTATGATCAGCACTAACTTTATTTCACGCTGCTTTGTGCAGTCTGCTGCTAATTCCTGGCTGGGTGATGGCCCTAGCAGCTACATGAGTAGCAGAGGACTGGAATCTGACTTTTTGAGCTAGATTTCTGTTTGTACAGAGAGACAAATCCCCTTTAGCCTAGGCTATGAAAGGTGAAGTCATAAATCATGCCAGTACTAGTAAGAAGGAAGACATTTATTTGATTCAAGAAATCTCATGCAGAAATACACTTCTGTAGCTGGAGCTTATTGAGTCATGACAAGAAGTGAATCTGGAGTGGTGTATTTTTGGGAGAGTGTCTGTTTTGGGCGGCTGATGGAATAACAGCAATGGATATAATAACAGAGATAACAGCAGTGAGTAAATTGAGCAAGTGGAAACTGTCAGTAAAATCAGACCTCTGTACCTTGGAATAAGCTGTTTTGGAGTCCCACTCTTGAAAAACAGTTGAGGAAATAAAGGTGAGAGGAGACTATTTTGTCTCTGAAATATCCTATGGGTACTGGAATAAAAACTGGAGGTCTATATCTGTCCCTGTATCCTTCCCAAAAGAGAACTGAGGCTTGTTCCTGGGACCTCTCAGCCAAAGGAAGGATAAAAAACTGGTGTAGCACTTCCATGCAACATTTTAAATAATGACTGCAGTTTTGCTTTTCATATATTTAGTCAATAAGTGGCCAGGGACACTTGATGCTTCCAGAAGTTGTGTCTCTGAGCAGGGCCAGCTGGAGCAATGTTTGTGGTCCTGCTTGGGAGGAGGAGGATAGTGTGACACTGGTGCTATTCTGAAACACAAGCACTATGTGTCCCACCCTGTCTTGCTGTCTGCATTTTTTCTCATATTTATGGCCTGTGTTGACTTTGCTTCATAAAAAATAGTCTTTCCCAGCACTGATATTTTCTGTTCACTTCTTGGTTTGTGTCTGTGGAAAGGAAAGCAAAACAGAGTAGGTCAGAAGAACAGAAGCCTCCAGTGCCCTTTCCAGATATGACACAAACTTGACTGTGCAGTCAATAATGGGATACATGAGACCAATGACATCTGTATTGCAGAGCAGCACCAGACCTATCCATTACTCTCCCAAGCATACTGTCCAGACACTGGTCAGATGACTTTAGTTCTTGTATTACTGCTGTCATGTTTTCTCCTTGATTATCTCCTGTCTGCTTTTCCCTTACTTGCTGCTTTCATTTGGACATGGAATTTATTGAGCATTCTGTTTGTCTGATGGACTTCCATGATTGTCACTTCTGGACAAGGCAACCTACACCTATTCAAAGATTGCTTAAAGTTCTTTGGTATGGTTCTTTGTTAGGCTGAACTTCTGTACCCTACTACCCGCATCCTACAAGACATAGCTCTAAGCTGAGATATGCAAGTACCACATGGCTCAGAGGCCAGGGCTTGGAGGAGATGCTGGAATTTCCCTGCACATTGAAGCTGATACAGTCCACTGCTCCACTGGGCAGCAGGGCTGTGAAAGCTCCAGCTGGAGCACTTGGGCTGTTTTCTCCCTCAGTTTACCCAGCAGCCTTATGCTAGCCCCATCTAGCTTGTAGTCATGTTGCAGAAACCTGGAGTCTTAAGATGCACAGGATGCATATCTGCCACTTGAGAATTCCCAGTCATCAGGCCTCTCCCCATCTTTTCTTAAAGAAATATCTGCGTGCACTCCAAGGTATTAATGCTCACACTTTTGAGGTGCAGTAACACGTGGGCCTTTTGTTATTCATGTTTTGCACATAAATAGATCTAAAATGAAATTAACAACTCCCTGGTTGATAATTACTTTGAAGGGAATGATATCTGATTTATACAAGCCCACTGGTTAGGGAGATAAATAAGATACCTTAATTTAAGAATGGGGGGGAATAAAGGTCAAAAGCATAAAGGCTGAGATGCATGTGAGGACAAACCGGCCTTTTGGATGTATCTTTTTATAGAAACATTTAAGTGTAGAAGTCATAGTATGGTAGTGTGAAATGGGATATTTTATTAAGTATCATATCATTGACTGAAATGATGCACGAGTGATTAAAACTAGTTGATGAAGATTTTGGTTTTGATATCTCCTTCCAAAAGTTAAGAGACAATTTGGGTTTTCCTACTTTGGGAGCTACACAAAGGTGAGAAGGTTTGTTTCAGCCTGATGGAGATGAGAGAATAACAGAAGGCTTCTAGGGGATTAGTAGTGGAGATCTGGGAGGCATCTGCCTGGGGATCTGGATGTGTTAGCTCTCCCAGGGCCCACAAAACTGAAGTCTGGACTAAGTTCAAATCATGTTTCACACAAGTTTTGTTATCAGTTTGAGCTCTGTACTTCAAACCCCTTTAAGCTCTATTTGGGGTTTAGAGTGAATTTAAATGCAATCAAGTCACCAAACTCTGCCTAAATAAATTCTTGTCTCAATTCTTGTCACTTGTATCTCACTCCTAACTTACCTCATTCTGTTTCTTGCACAAAGCACTCAGGTCAAAAAGGCAGCTTCTACAAGTAATTTCAAGTTGGTTTCTATTAAACAATCAAAAGCCACCACCACAATTGACAAGTTCTCTATGTAAAATAAGCCACACAGCACTGAGCTGCTGGCATACATAAGAGCATGAACATTCACTCAAGTTGTAGACCTCCAGCTGCAATTATCAACTCATGTGCAAGTAGGAGTGTTTGATCAAAAATCATCCTATCACAGCTGGACTGAGCACATGAGAAAAGAAATCACTAAGGTTACAGCAGTGGAAAGATCTGACCATGTTCAGCACTAACAAATCTCTGACATCTTGGTGGGTTGCACCTTCCATGTGTTAAAAGGCCTCAAATTACCAGTTTGCTTATCTGTTCAAGCATTTGAGCAGTCAACATATCTAGTCACATGTTAAAAGGGAGGTCTTTAGGTGTTTTGAAGGCTGTGGGACCTTCTGCTGTGGTTCATGCCTGTCCTGGGTGTTGTTGCTTTAATGTTGTCAGTGGCCATTCACTTGCCTTCTGCAAGCTGCAGGCTTCCATTAAAACCATGAGTGGAATATAATGTGCTTGACTGATGCATCTCTATAAAGGGATAGTGCTTTAAAAATAAGAGTCTGAATTCTCACTTATACTGAAGCCATTTTACATCATTCTGGCAAGCGTAAGAGGTCTTTCAAGTGGGTGTAGAAGTAACTTATGGCCCATTTACACAGCCAGATCAGTGTGAAGTGACCTCCATGTAAATGACAAACAGGTCCCAAATCATGAAGTTACTTTTTTTAAAGATCCAAGTTGGCCGAGGATGATTTGAGAGGGGAAGTGAAGTGTTTTTCATGTTCTTATTTATTTATTTATTTATTTTCTTCTCATATTAGTCAAATGAGGTTGATTGCTTTAAAGGATGGAAGAGTTCACCACAGCTCCAGAAAAACATCAAGTATAAGAGCCTAGATTATGTCAGAAGACATGCAGCAGCCCACGCATTAGACTTGAAATCTGTGCTCACACCTGCCCCGACTCATTTTTTTTCTCTTTGCATTTATTGAGATGACACAATGTCAACAGAATTCTGCAAACTTTATGACAAAATTGTGACAGATCTGCAATGGCAGAATGACTTATGGAAATGTTGAAGTGGCTTCTCAATCAAGCCTCAGGATAGCTTGTGACTCCATTGTCTTAGAGGTCAGAAGTGAGACTCCACCAAGAAGAGACATCATTTGATTCTGGTCCAATTTTCTGCCATATGCTGGAGGTGGGAGGGGGGAATCGAGGCTTTTAATTGCTCGATTACTATGTTTTCTCATCTGTATTCCCCAAGTTAAAATGCTTTCCATAGCACACTCACTTGTTTACAATGTGGTCTCATAAGTTTTAAAAATAATTTAAGATCTGATTCCTTATGCTCATTTTTTAATTTTTTTTTTAATAACTCTTTTCAAATAATCTACCATTGCCCAGAACAAAATATTGGACTGCCATGGACATAAGCAAGGAGGTAGTACTGGGTTGGCAGTGTTTCACTCTGAGTTCATATCTGTGAAAATAACTTCACAAAGTGTAAAAGAATGATGGGTCAGACCTGTTGCACACTGTGAATTTGACAGATTGGGTAGGCTAGCCAAGCACAGATGGATGGGCAGAGGTTACTTACTTGTGGTACCTTGCTTACCTTTGTGGAGAACGTCTCTTCATTTCTATCACCTTTGGTAAAAATTTGCTTTCTTTTTCAAGTGTATTTTTAATATAATTTTCCTAAGGTGGTAAATCTGCATTTCACAAAACTATAAAAAGGGAGACCTGAGAAAGAAACTCCTTCTTTGTTAGATATATTCTTTAAATTATGTATACAGAGACAGTTGGGGAGCTCCAACCTTTTGAGATCACAAACTGTTTGGTGACACTGGCAGGAGGGGCACACTGAGCCCTGCTCTAGACTCTGTTTCATGTCTATTTTAAATACAGAGTTCAGAGTCATCAGCTAAACTCTAGTGAGCTCTCCATGGACTACTGTGGCCCTCAGGCAGCTCCTCTTGCTGCAAACAGCTGCAGCTGTGCCCTTCAGAAAAGATGATCCTATCTGTCATAGGAGCAAGATTTGGGAGAGCCACATGTGGGGTAAGTGGACATGTGAAGAAGTGGTCAAATCCTTTCCCAAGTCCTGACTTTCTGAGAGTGCAAGTAAATTTACTCATTTGCTGCAGCTTTCCATAACAGCATTTTAGTCACAGGAGAAATCTGGCCCTAGGCTAGCAAGCATTAATTAATTAATTTTTCTAGAGTATAGTTCTCATTGTGGTTACCAAGTCCCTCTCACCTTTTCAGATTTGGATTTAAAACTTTCCTAACCTGACTTCCCCCAAAAGCAAATAGAAAATCCTCTTGCGAGAATAAGAAAATGTCAGTCCTTATGACAGTGAAATAGAGATTGAATGCTTGGCCGTGCAACTGTGCTGCAGTGAGGGATGGGCACTGGACAGATGGACAGTTACTAGCAGTTCACACTGTAATAATGGGCTCAGCAATAAAGACAAATCCAGTAAATCAACCAAACAAAACTCTCTACTTGCCTGCCTGTTTCTGCCACTGTCTCATGCACCTCAAACAGGTTATTGTATCCGAGGTACGTAAAATGTGATTTTACAATAACTGCTGCAGAGCTGAAATGTTTGGAGAGAGAGTTCAAGTTACCTAGTTGTGCTGACAACATTAGGAAATGCTCCTTCATTTCCATTCCAAGAAACCTCAGTTCATTGTCAGACTTGGCTACTGAGATGCAGTGAAAGGAAAAGCTGTGAGCATAGAACATTTCAGCGACTTTCCTTGAAACAAAGCTCTTCACAGTTCAGTGAAAGAGCTTAAGGAAACTCGGATGCATCTGTACAACTTTAGTGTGGCAGGCAGGTACCATGACTGCTGCTTGTTTATATTTAATGACTATAATGTTATGGCACTATTTGTTTATTTAAAGATGAACTTCTGTGCTCAGTCAAACTTTAGACACATTATTTAAATATAAGCCAATTTGCCAATCATGTATCTGCAGCTATTTTTCTCCATAAATAGTTAATAATTGAAGATAAATGTTGTAAACAAGATATTTTTTTCCTCAACATTCATTTTCTTCTCCTGCTCATTCATACTAAGAGGTCATTTTAATCTTCTGGTTTTAGTATTTTATTTTGGAGTCTTTTTTACTTTCGTTAGGAATGTCCATGGCCAAACAGCTCAATGGATGGATGACAAGCATTCAACGTGAATCATATAAAAGAAGAGAAGGACAAAGAGAAAAACATTCACACATGAATTCACAGTCTACTGAGATGTCTGAAAAAGAAAAAAATGAAAGAAGAAATCTATTCTTCAGACAGTGTCAGAATGAGGTAAATATATGCTGAACCATTTTTAAATCCATTAACTGGGCAGGATATACGAATGAGTATTACTTCAGCTGGGTAAAATACATTACAACTATACCTGTTTCTCTTCACTCTGATTTTGTCATTCACTAGGAACACTGTTTTTTTTTTTCCCAAATAAAATACATCCTGATTCATCTGCGGGGTCTCAGATCCTCCTGTTTCTCTCTTATACACTATTGTAGAAGTGCTGTAAGTCTGGTCAGTGATAAACTGAGGAAAATTAAATAGAGTGCTGCAAATCTTATTTTGAAATGACACTGTCTGAAAACCAGAAATTTCAGTACATTTTTAACGTATCAACACATTTCTGCTTATCCAGTGTGAACTGCAGACATTTTGACAATTATGTTGGGTGTGGAAGATTATGTTCAGGTCCCTGCTCTGAATCATTTTGAGCTGAGATTTATTAAATATTCATTGTGAAAGACAAAGTCAAGCAGAGCAAGAATTTGAAGCTGCAGTTCCTTCACCCCATACAAACATCCCACATTTGCCAATAGGTCCTTTGCTTGCACAAACAGGTTCAGCTCTCCTCTGTTCTTAGTACAATTACTGAATAAGATTAGGTCTGTGATATCCTGCTGGTTGTCCTTTTTTTTTTTTTGTTGTCTGTCTTTCCTGCTTTTTCCCTCTCCTTAAAACCCGTTTTGAAGCTGAAGTAAAAATGGAGTTGGGCCAAAGGGAAGAAAGTGCCTGAAATATAGATGGATTGCCATAAAAATATTGTATTTCCATTCTATTTCTGACTAAGCTTAAAGGTTAATATTCAAAGCATTTGTAAAGTTTTCACCATTCCATTCCTGGGTGCCTGAACAGATTGTCCGTATCTGGAGAAGAATCCCAAAGTTACTAGTTTTTGACAATATTCATGGTGTCTGCTGCCTGATAAAAGTAAAGATTTTCAACAAAAAAAATATGCACATCACTTTATTTTTAAAGGTCTTACTGCAAAGAAGACACTGTTTTAAATTGCTTGCTGTTGGGGACAGGACAATATGAGAGTGGATTCCGTAATATATTTTCTTCCAGCATATTTATCTCTCTTAAATATACCATTTCCTGTCCTCTTCCTAGAGGACCTTATGTGCCATGGACCCCAAATGCTGATATACTGGTTTGGTTTTTTTCTTGAAAGCTTCTGTGTGCCCGTGGCTCTGCTAGACATTGATGGCACTCAGCACTGCTCAACCTCTCCTCAGAAGGAAACTCAAGAAAATTAAGAGTCAATACTTCTGTGGAAGATGCAGGAAATACCAGGAACATAGAGATGGGGGAACAGATCCTACATAAAGCCATGATGTGGTGGGATTACTGACTAGGTTCTGGGTTTTTTTGAGGCTTATCTAGTTTGTCACTTTTGGGTCTACCAGTATTCTTTTAATACCAAACTGATAGACACTGCAAACATTGAAGAGTAGCAGCCAACTCTTTGTTTTGTGTTGCACCAGGTTCAGATTCACTCTAGAATTCATAGCATTATAATACAGACAAAAGTAACTAACTTGCAGTCATATGCTGGATAAAAAAAAATCTGTTTTAAATGGTTGCTTCACCCTTTTTCTTCAGAAGAGTGGACACTTGAAGTTATATGCATTATAGCTTCACTTTGAGTTTGAATACATACACCCAAAAGGAAAGCCGCTGTCAGCTTGCCTTTCCATGTTTCCTTGGTGACAGTGGTGCAATACTGGGCAACTAGGCTAATCCAAAACACAGTTATTTAAACATTTATTATTTTATAAGTGTGTTAAAATTTAAACACATTTTAAAGGAATTCCAGCTGCATCTTTATTAACTATATACTATCAATTGCTGAACTGGAAGGAGTTAATGACATCTTCCTAATTTTCTTTTATAAATATGTGATTAGCCTGAATTATTAGGAAGGCACAATAGCTTTATTCTTCCTGTCAACTATGTGCAGAGAAGTCAGGATTAGTAATCTCCAGGGATCAGGAGCTGATTTGGTGGAGGCAGGCAGGAGGACGGTTAACTTTTGAACCTAAGAGGGCTTTGCTGGGCAAGGGTGACAGCTGTAGCATCTTTAGCCTGGATTTGAATTTGAATTCTATCTAGCAGTGCAGCAATGCTATGACTTGGCAATATGTTATATTAATCTTGGTGACACAAATGTCAGGGGCTTTTTGTTACATGTCCTCAAAGAGATTTAGGTAATTAATGTTAAATTGATGATATAAAACCTCCATTCTATCTTTCTTACTAATTCTGATCTACTGTAAATAGACAGAAATATTCACAGGCCAATAATCCCAGTGCTGTTTGGGGCTTTTGATTTCTTTTTTATCATGAGTGTGAGGTCAATAGTCGCTGTAAGAAATTTGTCTCTGAATCTGAAAGAGTTTATATAGAAAGCACATAGAAAAAATAGGGATGGGTCCTGAATATGTTCTCCTGCTGGGAAGGCCATATACTGTTTCATACTCTAGGCTTAAGTGAGAAAATGGGCCAATGTGTCAGAATTTATCAGCTTTTCAACACAGTTGTGGGCTATTAAATGTTTATGTAGCAGATGGGAACAGTGCAGAACTACAGTGCATAACGCTCATGCCACGTTGGGCCAAGAGGAAATGAAGTTCTCCAGCCTTACCTCTTTGCTGTGCTATGAACCTATGACCTCACAGCCCAGAGGCAAAAAGGCTACCTGCAGAGATGTCAGCAGTATGGAAAAAAGAATCACAGTGAAGTACAAACACTCTACTCTACAGAGATGCTTTTTTAAATCCTTTAGGCTTTTTGTCCACTTGGCTCAGTCTTGGCAAAGACATGGAGGAATTATTTTAGGTACAACTAGGGCATAGAGATCAAGTAAAATGGGTAAATTAAATGAGTGGAAAATAACTGAGGATGGAATATTTGAAATGAACTTGCTGACAATGGAATGCAGTGGGCCAGAGAATTGATGAGAAATGCAAACTAGGAAAAAAACATTTCTTGGGAAAGTTCAGGTGAAATAGTGTATTCAATGGGGAAAAGTACTCCTGTGCTAAACAGGAGCTCAGATCTGAAAAGAATTTCAATAGCCTTATGCTTGATATGTGTATTGATATGTGTATTTTGTTAGGAGCTGAGATCCATTTTTCTCAACGGGAAAGAGCTCAGAGAGAAACCTCTGCCTGAGTTTTTCAGTCAATTAGCATATTCTTTAATTAATGAATTAAATTAGAGAATTAAACTTGGGCAATTGGTGAGGATAGATAGCACTGTTGTAAATTTTGCACTTTGGGGAGCCTTTTGCTCTGGCCCTTTCCTTCCTAAATGATTGGTTAATAAATCTGAGTAATGAAGCATGCAGATAAAAGGTAAAAATTTCAAATGCATCTAATTGACTCTGAATCCGAAACCTATGGGATTTATTGTCCTTAGGACATTTAGATACCTCTGGAAGTTGTACCCACCTATTCCATTGTTAACATTGATGATATAATGAACAGTAACAGTCCACAAGGGGAATAAAAGAAAAAGTGAAAATAAGATTACTTATAGACTTCAGGAACCACACTGACCACTGTAATAATACCATAGATCTTGTGTCTGAAACTGGCCTGAGAGGTCCTGGCAGTTTACTCCAAATATGCATTGAATAACAAATGGCTAAACTGGTGCTGCGCTAATACATGATGCTCTGTAATGTCTTCTCATCTCACACTGAATCTTGGGATCATTTCCTACAAGCCTCTGCTCCTGGACAGGCAGTTCCCAAGTCAATGGTCTGTTTTATTCTCTCTCCATAATGTTAGATATGGATTGTCTACACCTTTGAAATGTTAATTTTCTTTTGAACACTGTGTTTTAAGGCTGTTCCCGGTGAGCCACATCTTTCCCCTCAGATACCTTCTTTGTAGTTTCTTGAGAAACTGATGAACTAGTTCTTGTTTTGTGCCTCTCTAAGGTCCGGAAACACAGTTTTTGCTACACGATGGCAGGGTTGCATCAGATGGTACACTTGCATGTATTGTGTAGCACAGCACCTCTGCGAGGTCCCACTAGGCCATTCCTAGGTAATCACCTGGGAATGTAAATGTAAAATAAGTAAATGTCAGTCCAAGCTGTATGGACTGTGAACCAGAAGAACACAAAACTGTGGGTACCATGAAAAGGAGCATGAGGGAACCGTGGAATGAGGGAGCCTGAATGAGCAGGACTTGGAGGTTAGGCAGTAGACCACTTCCTTGGTATACCATGTTCAGCCTCAGAAGTCATTCATAAAGGCACTGCTGTTTGCAGTGTTTTCATCCTTATTTTCAAATTGTAGGGTTTATTGTGACAACAGTTGTATTGTTCATTATGCTGTCAAAAGAAGCCATGAAGCAAAATGACTTCCAGTAGTTCAGCTTGTTTGGACTATATGTGGCAGCTCACAGTCCTCCACAAGCTCTCAGAAGTTATTTGCATTGAATTAATATGCCAGCTTCAGTTTAAGATGGCCTTGAAAGGCTGTTTTTCACAATAAATGTATGTTTGTCTCAAGATGACACCTTTGAAAGAATAGAATAGAATAGAATGGAAATGCATAAGCTTTGATCTGGTATTCAATTTTAGAAAAGCTTGTGGCTGAGAACTGGTTTTCACACTCTTTGCTGTGTTTAAGATTAAATATATCAAATTCTGAGGTCCCATATTCATTCAGAAATCACTCCAAAACTTCCATGGGTTTGAGAACATTATCAACCTGGGTGAATACTAAAAAATATGACCAGAAGACAGAGTCTTTGGTAAACAGAAGCTTTCACATTTCTATTAAAATCTTTACTTTTTAAAATCTTCGGTGTTCAGTGCAGTCGAGAGAAGTTACTGTTTACATCATAGCATCATCTCAGAAATACAGTGTGACGATCCAGCTTCTGGGGTGAGTCCACTGTGTTCCTACCCTTTTTTTCAGCTGAAAACATTTTTAACATTTGAAGACAACATGAATGAAAGGTTTTATGCTACAGAATATAGAGATAAGCAGGGAAGAACTTCCTTTTGCAAACCATGGGAGTTCCTCACATTAGTCACACTAATAAATAATAGACTGTACCTACTGAGTTCCCCTTTGAAACAGACCTCCTTGTGCTCAAGGAAAAGCTAGTGCTGGATTCTTCCTTTTAAATTGCTCATTTAGTTTTGCATCTTGCTTTGCAGACAGTGCTAGTAGTTACCAGTGTTTGTAGGAATAGAAAAGGTGGGAAAATACTGCTTTTTAAGTGTTCTGTTTCCTTTCACTACATGTCCAGTAAATTCCTTGTTAAGAAAACCTTATTCTGCCACCCTCCCCCACCTTTCCTGTATAAGGTTTTGTGAACTGCACTCTAAATCTCTAATAGATTGCCAACTCACTATCTATCTCGGTCCACCATTTCCTTTCCTTTGTACAGTTCCCCTTTGCAAGACTTTTTGCAGACAGACCTAAGTAAATGCTGTTGCACTAATATATTGTGGTATCTGCTAAGAGCCCAGTAAGAATCAATGCCTTTTTATTTAGAAGTCTCTTACGAGTTTGTTCTTCTTGCGTATTTTGCTGGTGAGGGCCAGAATCCCTCACAGCATATCTGAACTGACTCTCCTTGGAGCTGTGCCAAACAGAACAGCCCTGGTTTACCTGGTCTCCCACAACAACAGACTTGATGGCAGCCAAAGAAATCGAGAGGCAGCTGAGCGTGACAGCTGACATCAAAGTGAGAATGCCACACCTTGATCCAGGTTTCACTCTATCTGCCGGGGCAAACTTATTAACGTGACCACCCTGAGAATTCAAAGGAGCAAATGCACATAGGCACACAAAATCCAGCCACTCAAATTTGAAAATGAAAATAGAAGTCTAGACAGATTTTCTTCAGAATTCATTGCTGCTGCCCCAATTATTTGGATCCTGTTCTTTATCTTGCTCCTTCCAAAGAGTAAGAAGAATAGTTAATTTCACTTAATAGAATAATTGAATGTCATAACTGTGGTGGGGTTTGTTTGTTTGTTTGTTTGTTTGTTTTTCTTCAACAATAATGTTTTAGTTAAGCTGCTGTCTCTTTCTGTAGAGCTGTTAATGACCAGGCTGTTCAAACAATGAATTAGTTAATTCTTTGTTTCCTTGATGGACCATTTGGACTAACTTAATCTGATGAGGATTTTGTGTACATGCATGTGCTGTAATGATTGTTTTTGTTTATGATGTCCTGTAAATCAAATCTCCTTTTCATTCATGATTCATTGCCACACACAAAACCTACAGAGAAGTAGAGGATAATTAAGATATGGATTTATCTATCTGTTTTTATTGAGATGTGTTGTTTACATTTGTCTGTGTTTAACTAACATTGCATATAATAAGACTTCAAATTCCAGATAGTCTGAAATTGCATAGTGTGAGCCTGTTTTCTTTCTGCAAAGCTGAAGATTAACTGGGTATAGGCCTGAGTCATTCAAATTGTACAGAGTTTTGGGATGGATAATGCCATTTAAATGAATATGGTGATCTCTCCTAGTTGAAAGGATGGATGACATTTTGATGACTTCAGTGGTAAAGTGGCTGTGAAAAGATCTGACTAATACAAAGTGGAAGTTTCGTAATAACTTTAACAAGCTCCACAATTTCTCACATTTATAGTGTCTTCCATCTTGTAAATCCCTAAGCACTTCACAACAATATAAAGCACCAGTGAAAAGCAGCTACCTCTAGGGCAGAGAGTGGTGACCAGCTGGCTTCCAGCAAAGTACATAGCAGCAAAATGAGAAGAAAAAGTCATTTTGGACAAGTACACTGGATTATAAATTAAAAGTAAGTATTGTATTGTCTAAAGGAAATGCTTTGTCAAACACTGTGCCTCTTTTTCATTCCCCTTGAACGAAAGCACTGTGAATGAAGAGCATGTTCTGGTTATTAAATTATTTGTCTATCTCAGCCTTTCCCCAGCTGTGGTCTGGAGTACATTTATTAGTGGTTTGTGGAGACTTTCTGGTCAGAGTGGCAAGACAACTTTAGTTTTCAAATGGTGTTTGTAGATTCGTGTAGCCTTATCCAGGATTTTCCTACTGCCTTAACTCCCGCTGAGTATTCCAGTACCATGTGGTGTAATAGGGAATATGAGTGCTTAGAAAAACTGGAGATACGGAGTGCTTTGGAAACTCACTTTTTCAGTCAAAGCCAAATCTGGGACACTTCTGCAGCTTCCATGTTCAGGAAGCAGGCTGAAATGATGGCCACCATTTAAGAAGAGAAAAAATGAAACTACATAACATTCTGGTGTGGTAAGAACAGTGCTGTTAAAAGGGGATTGATCCCAAACTGGCTCATAAATCCTTATTCAGTTTTATTTGGACCCGGTCTGACCCAAAACAGGGGAAACAAAAGAAGAGGAGAAAAGGAGAACGGCTGTAATTTATTAACTTTACCAAAATAACATACGCTCATTTTAGACTACTTTATTCAATGTTGCCTTAACAATACTTTTCCACGAGGAATTATAAATAGAGTCTATAATAGGGATTGTGAAATTGAGAGAAGATACTGTTCATGAGAAATTCCTTATTTAAAGCTGTTGAACAGTGTAAAAGTGCTTAGAACCATGAAGGTGTCTAATAAATATCCTCTGGTCTAAAATTTGGCCTGAACTAGGTTAGAATTTAATGTTCTTTATACAGAAGGTGTACTTTGAAAGCCCATAGTTAAGATAAGATAGGATGAGATCCTGCAAAGGAAGATCTCAAAATGTATCAATGAGAGGTTAGCCAAGAACAGAGGGTTAAATCTGAGTTCCCTCCAGTGTCTGTGCATCCCAATCCCTTTCTTGCTTTGTCTTCAGGAATAATCAAACCTAATTGGAATTATTGTGAAATGCAATTATATTCCAGTTTTGCTAATTTTGGCTTAAAATTTCAAGACAGCCCACGGATTTTTGCATAATCAGCTCCAAAAACCTCACACTCCATCACATTCTAGCTTGAACATGGTTAAATCAGTCAATCTTTATGAGATAGAAATTAGGAAGCTTGTGTGTACGTGTCAGTCAAATGAGTTTAAAATTTTGGTCTGTGCCCTACAACAATAGTAACAACGTCATTCCATTCTCCTACCCATGAGATAAAGGCTGTAAGTGAGGAGGTACAACACTGATCTGGAATTTTCTGGTCTGGTTTGGTGACATGTTTGCATTCATTTGCTTGCCATTTAACATCTATTGCATACTAATTTTACATTATGATTTCCAGGGTGATTAGCATGCCTTCTTAGCTGTGTATTCTCTCCAACTTTCATTGCACACTTTGAACATAGATAATATGTAAATATTTCCAATCTGCAGTGGTCTCCACTGTGTGCTTTTTGGATTTAGCTACTCTATGAAGTAAATAGTGGAGCTGGTTGAACTCTTTATAACAAATAATTCATCTAGCAATTTCAGGTCTTCTGTAAACGTAATGCATTCAAGTTGATTGTGATTTTCCCAAATTAGTTCATTATTTGTAATTGTCTGATGAATTATTTTTGTGAGCAAACTGTATCCTATGAATTATCTGTTAATTTGAATACTATGATTATTTACTTTAAGTTATTCCTTGTGTGTGACTGTTCACCTTGTTTTATTTCTGGTTCCTGAATAGATAGGCTAACTTTGAGAAATTGGTGTTTTGGATAGATTTTTCACTTCAGCTTTTAGTATGAAGAAGACTAAATGTCTAGAATAAAGATGGGAAAGAACAGTTCTGAGGAGAGGAGAGGAGAGGAGAGGAGACAAAAGGGAAAAGGAGGAGGGAAAAAATGTCCTCTCATTCTTAAAATAATTTATATTGACACAGATACATATATCTGAAAACAAAACCCTTCAATTAATGAGTTACTGTGCTGAATAGTACTTCATATTATTGAAATTAAAGTATGTTAAAATTGCAATAGTTTTGTGAGGCCTCATTTGGTATTATACCCAATCAATAATACTGGCTTTGCCAAGAACAAAAGATTAATGGAGTGAGTGACCTTGTGCTCACATACCTGGGTCTCCTTGTATTACAAAGGCCACTAGTCCATTAGAAACTGACTTTTAATGGAACGGAATTAC